>JANTOP010026582.1:0-12325 GCA_027564815.1 Symmerus nobilis | reverse complement strand
ACAATAAATTCTCATGAGAAGCTTTTTATCGTCGTCGGAGTTTTATAAAATATCTTTATTTTATATTATTAGACAATTAATAAATTTGGGTTTCTCAATAGATATTTGAATCCCTGGTATTTTCAATTGCACGGATACCATTTTAATAGTAGGTGTACTATGGGAATGATAACTTTATTATGAAATTGTAAATTTACCAGCTGAAATTGTCATTATACTATTTTGAATTGTACAAATGGTAAAACTACTATGACAAATTGACATCTTTTACCATCACTTCTCGGAATATAGGCTTTTCGATATGGAAGTTTCGGTGACTTATTACGACTATTAACGAGGCTAGGGTAGTCACTCTAGCGCTCAATCGTATTTGTGATATCTTTATTTTCATAGGTTACTTACAAAATTGTTGTTTTACTTAATGTATATTTCTTCCATCAATTACACATAGTAAATATACCAATAATTGCTTATTTATTTTTATCAATCATAGAAATAGCAAGTTTAGTTTCCAATAATAGTATAGCAACAAGTCGGAATTGGTAAATTAACTCCAATCTCCAAATTAGTACTCGCTACCAACCATTAACTTGTTTGTAAGTACTATTATAACAAATGGAAAAATTACTATGACAAATTGTTGGTTCAACCAATGTACGCTTATTCATTTTCAATATTTGCTTATTTATTTTGAACAATTATGCAATAATAGTAAACCAACAACTTGGAATTGGTAAATTTAACTATTATCAGATTAGTACCAGCAACTATTTGCTTATTTAAATTAACAATTTTCACGAAATTGTTGAAGTATTATCAATTGTTGTTTTAACCAATGTTTATTTTTTCCGTGTTGGAATATAATATCCATCTTTCAGTCAGCAACTAATTTAAATATTTGTTATTTAAATAATTATTATTTAACTAGTATTTAATTAATTTGTTATTTTTAGTCGCGTTAAGTGTTCTTTCCGCGGAGTTCTTTCCTCCTAATTTATCGATAATTTCAAATCACTGCAAATGAGTACATACATGAGGAGCAAATATTAATAACTTGTTAATTTTACAAACAAACAAATAACTTTATAAAGAGATAAACACGACTATATTGAAAGTTCTACTTTGACCTCTAGAACTTTACTGTACTGGAATAAATACGTCTGGTCTTGTAAATATAAATATGTAGCTGCATTATTGAAGATGTTGGGTGGAAGCGCGTATATTCGTATTTGTCTTTTCCAGACATCACCTTTAATATTTATAAATAATTCAATATGCATAATTTTTATATTTCGTGTATTCAAAATGAACACAATATATTGTATATTTAAAATAATTTAGTTCATTCGGCAGAGCATACCGCCACCGGTACCGGTAGCTGAATATATAAGGTATTTGACTTCCGAAAGAATCAGGTTCATAACCGATCTTGGCAACTTAAACTATTATCTGATAAATAATACCAGTCAATTGGGCTTGGTGCTGGTATGAGGACATGGTTAACTCCTCATACACGAAGCCGTATACATAAATTCAAAAATAAAATAAGTTCGAAATGAAATGTGTTTTAATTTTATGTAAGTAATAAAAGGGTCTATCCACGAATAAGTATCTTCATCATCATCAAATCAGCCTGCTGGAGTCCACTGCTGAACCTAGGCCTCCCCCAAAGTTGTCCATTTATGTATGTGTTGGGCATACTCCTTCAAGTTATATTTCAACTATCTTATGTCATCTGTTCACCTTGTTGGAGGCCTATCGATATTCCTACGACCTTCGCTAGGTCGCCATTCCATTACATTCTGAATCCAACGATGAGCGTTAAGTCTCGCAATGTGACCAGCCCAGCTCCACTTCAATTTTGCCATTCGCTGCACAATATCGCTAACCTTCGATTGCCGACGGACCCATTCATTTGTTCTATGATCCGTTAATGATATATTCAGCATCGATCGTTCCATCGCTCTTTGTGCAACTGTTGGTCAGCACCTAGCGCTTTTAATGTTATTGTCTCTGCCACGTAGGTCATGACTGGCAGTACACTCTATTCGAATACCTTTCGTTTTAGACACATTGGAAAATTCTCTTTAAAAATGTGCTTCAGTCTTCCGACCGCCGCCCACCCAAGAATGATATGTTTCTGAATCTCATACTTCTAATTGGCTATTCCCATTACCAGATTATACCCCAGATATTTATAACTATTAACTAGCTCAATAATTGAGCCGTCTATTGTAACGACTTAATTTAAGGTTACATTGGACATAATTTTGGTTTTGGTGATGTTCATTTAGCCGATTCTCTTATATTCATTATTCAGTTCACGAAGCATCGCAATGGCCTCGTCCAGATATAAGGACAATGTCGTTAGCAAATGGCAGATGGTTTAGTTTTCCTCCGTTGATGTTTAAACCTCTATCACGCCAATCCAAGTTTTTAAACATGTGTTCCAGCGTTAGAGTGAAAAGCCTGTCACCTTGTCACACCCCTCTTTCCAGCTTCAACTTTGTATAGGGAGCCTATACGACATTCATCCAGTGCGCTGAATAAAGCCCATGTTTCAATTGAATCAAACGCATTTTCATAGTAAACCATGATCAGTATTAGATCCATATTATATTCATTGCATTTTTTTATAAAATTGCGCATTGTATGAAGATGGTCCATTGTGCCTACGTGAAATCTAGTTTGCTCTCGGTTGGTAAAAATCGAATATGTTAGATCACAAACATTGTTAATTGCTAATTGTTAATTGTCAAGCATTGTTATATCACCCTTTAATGCAGGTGTTAAATAGCTGAGAGAGTGCGACAATTAGTCGCCTTCCACCTTCTATAATAGCCCAACCATTATACCATTTTCACCACATGCTCTACCATTTTTCATTTGAGATAATGAAGCCATTGTCATTGTCGCTGCAGTATCATCCGCATAAGCAGATAAGGCTAATTAATTTTACTTAATTATGCTTCAATGAGAGGCAAAATGATCCATGCTATTATAATTTGAAAAAGTTTGCTAATAAGCAGTTTTTAGGAAGCACATGGATTATACGAGTTCTTTCCTGGTCACAAGTCCTAACGCTCCGTATATATATTTTTTTGGGTTATTGTCTCTCAATCAAATGTGATGAAAAGTACCAGTTTATTAACTCTGAACCAGAATCTCAAACATATAAAGAAATTAAGGTTCTAGATCAATTAGTTAATCAGTTGAGAGCACTTAAGTTTGAAAGAAAGGGATATGGAAAGCGCATGGACTTGGACAGATCTAAAACTTTTATATAAAGTTGTATGAATAGTGTATGGTATAAAACTAATTTTATAATTATTACATCAGCATTTTTATCTGTGCACATTTGTAAATTTAATATGACAACTTTCTGTTGCCCCTGTTCCAAATATTAATGATATGAAATGTGTTTATTAATTTTAGTCACGTGCATTTCAATCAAAATAAATACTTTTACTTTCATGTAAAGAAAAAGTTTTTTAAATTGTATCATCAGGTAGTCATCAGGTGGTGTATCATCAGGGGATAATACCTAATAATGATGATCAGGTATTATTTGAAAATAGCATGCAAGGTTCCATCTTATCGTTTAAGTGTGTTCGCGATAATCGCCAGATTCAATTTTCACACAATTAAACTCCCACCAATTTAACTATTGTCCAAGTCTAGCCGTACTTCAAACAGATTCATTTTGAAAGTCAGCTATCATACCCCGACTCATAACCCGTCATGTGATATTCTCAACACTACTATATGAAGACCACAGGGAAAAAACATGAAATGTCACAAAATATCAATACGAGAAAAATCGATTTTAAAGTTTTGGTGTTCTTTGCATTTACATGGCATTTTTGTTTGTACCTCGTTTTTAAACGCGGCTATTAGCTGACATGTTTTTTCCGAGGAGATGAAATTATAATAAATTATAGACATTTTTCTACTAAATTGGGATCTTAGCTCAATTTTTGACATTTTGTGACCTTCCTTGTTTTTCCCATGTGGTCTTCATTTATATCAGTCATATCAAAACCCTCATTCGTATACATTTAACCTTAAACTTGAATGAATGAATGAATGGGTAAATTCATATAAGTAATTTAAGTAAATAATATACTGTTAAATTGGAATATAATTTGACTATTATAGCCTCGGTTATAGCTTATGAAAAACCTCGAAAACTACGACATGAACATTAGCAGGAAGCGTTAAATCCTTGACTTGACACGAAAATATTATATATATGGCTCTCTATTATATGACAAGCCCGAATAAGTCTCACATTATGGAGGTACTATATCATCGTCTAGGATGGAAAGACCTATGGAATTGAAATGGAATTGGAAAAAATACTCGAAATATAAATTAAATTTATAATGGCTTGAAATTCCTCTAGAAAATAGATTTGTGAATTTCAAGTATTTAAATTAAAATATTCGAAATTCAACCCACTATGTCATTGGAATATCGGCAAAGGGTTAATAATTCCTGAATTAAACCGTATTACGTATAAATTTTCAATGCAATCATTTTTTCAATGCCTCAGTATACACATTATTTACCTAACGAAATATTATTACAAAATTTGGTAAAATATCTAAACATTGCTAAATATACAGTTCATTAAAAAATTAAACAAAAAATAATAAATTCATATTTTTTTATTAAATTTTATTAGAGAAAAAAAACACAAAAAAAAATTGAAAGTAAGGAGTTTTTTCTAAATTTTGTAAACCCATTTTTCATTTGCATTTTTTTCAGTGTATTTTTTTATTGTCAGTCCATTTCGCCCATATATCTGATAAACTGCAACAGGTACGTTACAAGTTAGCATAAACGACATCGTATATCTTGTCTATAAAATGGTAATATCTATATTCATAATGTTAACTGTTATGTACATTAGCGTCACAATTTCACAGTTATGGGTAGGTAAATGTTAACGAATTACATTGATTCCTTCTAAGTTTCCTTGTATTTAAAACATTTAACTAGATGTCGACAAAAGTCAATTTTTTAAGAAATCTATTTGAAAATATTAACTATATGTAGGTTAGTAAATAACATTTTTCAAATAAATGGTTAAATCTTTTAGCTAGATAGTAATTTACATATCGGAACATACTAACTATAGCTGTGTCATTTACTACAAAAATTTGACTTGTTACTAACCATGCATACCTTAGAAATGCATAGCATAAGTGCGAGGAGAGCAAGCCTGGCGGACATGTGAGGAACCATAGTGTAAGGATACATTAAAATAATTAAAATACTGTTTTTAAGCCGGAGATATAAAAAGTCCACCTAAATATTGATAAATAAGAGATGTTATTATAAATAGATAATGTGGTATAAATAAATTTAAATAGATGCTTGATACATGCGTATTAAATCATAATACCAGTTTCGACTATTTCATATTAACGCCAAGAAAAATTAAGGAAATGACATGTATGTTTAGTAACTTCTGCGTCATAATGTTAATGTTAAATAACTGAAATACATAGGCTTGCCTCTTCATACATTTTGCAATAAATTTCTTGTTAATTGTAATACGACCTCCAGACGGCGAATTAAGTTTTTTTTCTTTTGGAGTTTAATCGAAAATATAAATTGATTTCGTTATTATGTCCTTAATTATGTTATATTCAATAATATGAATCATCATCGAAATGCATAGTACAGTTGTCATTACTGTATTTAAATACTTTAAGCGACTGATTCCTTAAATAAAAATACAATTGTACAATAGAGTGGAGTGATGATATATGAAAAAATTTGTGTGTTTTTTTTATTCGGAATAGCATTTTTATGGTACGTTGTTTTCTCCTGATCACTGTTGTAGTACATAACTTTTTTCTTAAAATTCATCTTCCTCTTGCACCAAGTCGATTTATCTCTGTCGGCCAACGCTGTAGAGATGGTATAATCAAAGCATAATTGTTATCCCGCAATAAAATGCCAATATTTAGTACAAAAAAGGATATACAATATAATTTGGAAACTTGTTTTTTATCCTAACCTTATTTAATATTATACAATAGTAGTGGAACTGGGAAAGCGTTAATAACTTATCTATTTCTAAACCGATTTTTGTAAGTAGAACAGTTTTGAAATTTCAGATAAATTCCCCTATAATTTAAATATTTTAAAAATTAAAAAGAAAATTCCTTAAACGTATTTTTATTGGCGAGATGTGAAATTTCATTTTACTCTTTAAATTTTTGAGATATTTTGAAAAAATTAAAATATGAATTATATATTTTTTTAAATCCTTGATATGCATAATAAAGCTACATAAATTGGCTGTAAACCTCAGTTCAGTTCAATATTCTAGCTCTTATGGTCCAGTAGTTAAAATGTGTTTGAAACTTACTTAAGGGGATCGCACCAGTTGTAGCGCGAAAAAATAGGTCATTTTTAGGATTTTTTTTTTATGAAAACTACTAAACTTTTTTATATTATCAATATATCATCTTTAAGTATAGACAATAAAGATCTTTTAGGAATGTTTTTATTGAAAAATATTAAAAGTTTGAATTATAAATGGCCATCAAATATAAGAAGTTTTTAAAAACTCGTTTTGCGGTGACCAACACTCTGTCGAACTGGATCATCGTAAACAAAAAATGGTAATGGATTTATTAGTTAAATAATAACATAAACTAGTCCTTAATCGAGGGATTTAAAATAATATACATTATTGAGAATATGGCGGATAGTTAAAGTTAATTTTTCGATTTTCACATAAAAAAACGGCCGTTTTTGGACTGTAAAAAAAAGTTTTGGTCGAAAAAAAAAATCGTTCGATTGAGGACTAGATTTTTATGTATTGAATAAGCCTGCAAAATTTCAAAAAGATCGGTTCAGCAGTTTTTGAGTAATATTGGTCACCGATTTGAGAAATGGCATTTTGAGAAAAATGGGTTTAAATTTCAGCTTCAGTTCAGATTCTTAACACACGCTTCTCTTTCAAAGCCAATATCTCATTCAATTTTATTCGAATCGACTTGAAATTTTGAGGACATATTTTTAGATACTTATACTTCAAAAGAATGCAAACAAAAAAAATTCGATTCATACAAAATTACAAGTGGTGTGATCCCCTTAAAAGGGCAGAGGTCCAAGAACTACAGTGATCGTGACACACCAGCGTAGCATATAAATGATATTCCGATGTCGGATAGAAATCACTCCACCCTATTGTACAACTGTCACATCCGTGAAAATAGATTTTTTTTCTTTGAAATTCTTCTATAATTGCCGATATTGAGTAACATCGTATATTTATACTCTTATACTGTTTAGGAAGGCCAGGATTGCAGAAATATGAGCATCTAGAATAGTGATAGTAAAAATATTTGAAGCAAATAATCACCCGGATTTAATATACAATACTATAATCCAATAATATTACACTTCCCCCTCGACATTTGCGGGGGTTACGTTCCAAAAAAATCGCGAAATAACTATTTTTCTCTTAAAATCGAACTTCGAAAGCTATAACTCTGGACCGGGAGTGGTCGGATTTAGACAATTTTAGTCCTAAATGATTGACATTTCTTAAGTCTATAACTCGTGAATAGGAATTTAAAATCGTGAAAAATTAAATCCGCGAATGTCCAAGGAAAATTGTATACCATAAATTCAACATAACACCAGTTGAAAGGAATTCTCTTTATTGATTTTTAATGTAAAAAATCAAAACCTTGAGAACATTTTGGTTAAAAATTAAATAAAAAATTTACATAAATAAAAAATTTCGTTTTCAATTTAAGAGATGTTTCAATTTGACTTGTAATTGAATTGGCCAATGTCCACTGTATTGACATAAATTTCGTAAATATTTATTTTAATAATTATAACAAATACAAATTAAGGATAGGAGAAATAATGACAAGTACAAGTAATGAATAAATTATTTTATTCATGTAAAAAATTTAAACTTAGGTTAATACCCATCATAAATGATTAACCATTCTATTTCCGAACATTCTAGAATCTGATAATTTTGTTCTTGTAGCATAAACGTAAAGTACAAACTTGTTAAAACTTGCTAGTAGCACCGAACTCAACACCGAATTTAACAGTTTCGAGCTACAAAATACCAGAATAAGTAGCGGTATTCTTTCAACTCATCCGAAGTATATTTAAAATAATGATAGATGATATTATTTTGATGAATTGTCCAACGAATTTTCGGAAAATGTGATGATGGCATTTGACAAATACCATTTTAAAACTCTGCGTGAACGGAACGGGGTTGTGGAATTTCAATCGAAGACGATAATAGTAACAATCAAGATTAAAAAATTTGTATTTATTAGCATTCCTTGATATTTTGAATTATTTGAAGGCGAAGACCGGCACTGTTTGAATGGGTTCTCTAAAAGACCAATACAACGATATTTCTGAATGGAAATTTTTTGATAGGTCCATTTTTCGCCGAGTTAGGGCACTTTCATAGATCTGATTCATAGCTGGAACCAGCAGCCATTTGAAGGATTATTGAAGAAAATTTAACTTTATTATTAGTTAAATGTCAAATTTTAAATCTTAAACTAACTTAATTCCGAAAATTAATGATTTTTGAAAGAATTTATTTATCACAATTATACAGGGTGTTTCAAATCATCCGTCACCCTTTTTAACTTATGTGCGGTTCGAAATAAAAAGTTGAAATATATGTGTGTTCAATGGGCTAATCATGAAATCTATCATTTCATCAGTGAAACGCACATGCCCACCCTCGCGGGGTGTAGTGGGGAGTTAGCTTGAAAACCTTAAATATCAAATAGTCAAGTTAGTTTCTAAGGCGGATTTGCATTGGTTAGGGTTCTAAGGCGAATAGAAGAGCTTTTTAGATAGGGCCACTTTTCGCCAAATTGTGGCCATTTGAAATCAAAAGGGGTTGGGTTGGGATCAGAGGGTGTATTTTTGGTATGGAATAGCTGTGTATAGCCTTTCAATAGAAACTGTATCTCAATAATTATATACTGCAGGTGGTTTCTACTGCATATTGCAATTACTCCGCCTATACTAAACACCATATTTCTTCGATCAAACTTTTGAATCTCCTCGCTTTAGAAATAATTTTTTTTTGCTTAAACTAACTACTTTTGGGTTTTTATTTGTTTATTAATATAATGTTCAAGAGACTTTAAGGCGCCTAACAATTTTCAACACAAAAAAAAGAATTATATAATTTGATTAAAAAATTGTCGGTTATTTAGACATTTGGATTTGGCAAATGTAACAGGGTGATTGAGAAAGTTCGAATTGTAAAACCATACTTTGGTGTCGATGCTAAAAATTAATTGAAATATAGATAAAACGATATTATATCGATATTATTATATCTATACAAAAACACCTTTACTACAGCAATTTAATACCCTATCTTCTATGATATTGTTTATATATTAGTATTTTCAACCTACTATAAGATCGTGTTTTTGAGCCGAATCTACAGATTATACGTATCTAATTTTATCACCAACCAAAAACATTTAAAATTAGCTTATTTAATATCCAATTTAATATGTTAATTTACGCATTAACTGGATGAAATAATCTACAAGAAGTGAATGACAAATTCATATCGATCGACTATTTTTAACAAACTTTGATCCAATAACCGAAATAAACATGTGAAAACTTATTTAATAAAATTACATAATATAGATTATATCGTAATCGCGAAACATAAAATTCATGAGAGGAAATATCAGTTCCAAATAAAGTAGGTCGATAGATCTTGGTCGATGGTAAAGAAGTATATTCACAAGCATTGTAGCTATAGTTCTAAATTCATAATGTATCTAATATCTACTAACTAATTTGACCTTACACACTAGGAAATATTTTGCAAGTATTTAATTATAATTGAAATTTAGTGAGAACATTGTTAATTTGATGTTGGAATATACTTCCTAGCGGGGATCCAATTAGTTAAACTTCTTATCACATTTTCATATCTTCATTTTCATGTTCATACTATTTTTACAATTGCCATCAACTTATTCATATAGAGATTTTCTAGCATATTTGCGTTTATTATATAGTAAGAATATCAATATAATCAAAATCGTAAAATTCCAATTCTGAACTGTAATTTTATGTTTTTCTTTATAAATTATAGCTGATATGTTTTAGCATAGCATGTTTACGTCACATCAATATTGTATATTCTTAAGGGACTAGTCCAGTAGAAATGTATGGGTTTGAAAAGAATTTTTATTTCATATTGAGGTTGTTAATGGGTGCCAATCTTTTTATATTTAAAAGATAACATATTTTACTCATAAAAACATTAAAGGATTGCCCAATAGGAATGACATGTTTTCAAAATGTCAATACGGCCATTTTCGAAAATGGTAGAACTGCCATTCGGTGATGAAATTTGTTTTCAGTATACTCTAACAATTTAACACGGTCGAACTACGTTTGGAAATTATCCAAAAATTCTATGGAAATAATCGTTCTTTTGTGCAAACTTATCGTATCGTTCGTTTCGTGAAAGTTATGAACCAAATAATCGACTTTTTTATTAAGAGGGCTAGCAAAAAAATTCTAACGTAAATCGATTGCTACGCGAATTGCAATCACTGGAGCAAGTTTTCGGTAAACACATTCTCCTGAAAAATAATTTTGTCCACCGCTGTTGACGGGTTAACCAAACTACATATTGTCCTGTACATCAATGGATAAATAATTGTGTAGGGAACAACTTTGTAGTACATTGCTTTCCGATGCGACGCAACCGAAGCGAAATGTTTAACAAACTTCAATTTTTTGACACTCAACGTCGCCTACCGTATATTTTTGATGAATGAATTTTGCATGCTGATTAACTTCGTAGTACACAATTTTTATATCGAACAACCTTTTACCACACTTTTGAAAGAAAACTAACAATTTTTATAAGCAGCCACTATCTTAAATTTAACTAAGTTCTTATGAACGCCAGTTCTTAAAATTCTAGGTCCAGCTTGATCTAACAAACAACTCCCCCATACATCACTTTTACATCGAACGCCATTTTGAACCATTTTAGCTACAAGAACCATTTTCGCTTAGGGTAAAACTAGAAAAAGAATCAACTACAGATTTAGAAACGATTAAATTTAAAATTTGTTTCGTTAAAATCGGATTTTAATTCGATGAGTTATATTGGAATGAGGTAAATGTAAATTACGTTTAGGAGTGTCTTACCCCCCAAGTGCGGGGCACATGCAAAGTAGGATTACATAATTTTCATTATCATCATTTTATTAGACTTGAGGCCGATATGAGCGCCTAGGTACTACTAAGCGTTATACTATAGTTTTACGCACGGATAACCAAAATTCATTCAAATTTAAATTAATTCAAAGCTACATGTTTTAAGAGGCAAAAATATTAGTAAGTTTGCTAAAAACAATAAAAAAACATTGCCAAAATAAACAGAAAAAAAATGAAGACCTACAGGTAGGATGGTCCAGATATCCTTCAAGGAGGTGGGGTAGCAAAAATTGTTTTCTAAAATTTTGTTTTTGGCATCAAATGTAGAATATATTCAAGCGATAACATAAATCCCTCCGGTAACAAGGTGGTAGGTATATCTGGGTTATAGTATCTAGTTTCACAATTTTTTTACAATAGTTTTTTTTGTTTCAGATGAATTTTGAAGAAACACCAATGGGTACCGTTTTTATGGGTTTTTTTACGGCGCGGCGTTCCGAAAAAATTATCACAATACGGCCAATTTTGGAATTTTTTTAATAAAAATAATAAAAACTTGAAAGTATTACTGAATGTGTATGTTTTTATGTGATGTGATGTGATGTGATGTGTATGTTATGTAAAAAACTCCCGTTCCGATAATTGAAATATAGTTTCCCTTTAAAAAAATTCACAAAAATAACCTTTTTTCCGGCCCTGTAGTTGTAACTTAACATATATTTCCCCTTAATGATTTTTTTTTGTATTAACAACCACGCAGGAAGCACACAGGACAAAGGCGCGCTGACGAAAGCGGACATGCACATAGTTTTATTCTAGGTTTAACAGAAGGGATCAAAGAGAAGTTATTCAAGCTATCTCGAAAGTTTATCATCGGATATTGAAAGATTGGCGCTCTTGTCGTTGGAACCCTTCCAAGATAGAATAAAATAATAAAATATTAATTTATAATTTTTTTTATATGCGGTATAGAAGCTTATTTACCACTTTCGTACCTATTTCTTTGAACAACAATGATATCCCAACTAACATTTTGCGCCTTATTAAGGTTTCATACACGTTCTTAGCACCAAATTATAAAACCTAAGGATTT
>JANTOP010026571.1:0-12327 GCA_027564815.1 Symmerus nobilis | reverse complement strand
AACCCCGCGAAATTTTAAACCATTTCGATATTATTTTGGGTTCCGATAGGAACTATGATAATTTTCAACCCATAACAAGTAAAGGGAATTCTTTTTCCAACAAATTTCACTTATTTGTTGACTATTTGTTGTTTATCTTGTAATTTTGGAACCCAATAGAGTACGGCTAATAGCGGCTTATCCAAATATAGTTAAGTGAGCATTTTCCCGCACACACGCCGTGGACGTTTGAGATATAAATATAAAAGTGTAGTCTGCCTAATATTCGTCCTCATTTGCCAGCCTTTTGTTGAATAATAGAGCACAAGAGTAAATAATAGAATACAAATCCACAAGTGCCATTTGAACTTTTTTAACCTTTTGAACTGCAGAAACTGCAATTGCAATTTAATTCCAATAATTTAATTAATTCAGATTGTGCCGATCGCTCTTCATACCACCGCGCAATTAACAAACGCTTCGTCACTGCTAAACCTACAGCAGCAACCGAATTCAAACAGTTCCACCGCTAATTCAGCACTGAAAACATTAGCGACAACTGCCGGTTCGGGTGGCGGTAGCGGTGTTTCATCTTCCATAACATCCTCATCGTCATCGTCATCCTCCTCGTCGTCCCTATCATCAAATGCTTCCAATTCATCGTCTTGTACGTCTAACTATGAGGAGAGTACAAGCCCGCCACCACCCAAAAAAATGAAATGTGAACCAAAAGATGTGGTTGACGTTTGTGTTGGTACATCGGTTGGTACGATAACCGAACCGGATTGCTTGGGACCTTGTGAACCGGGCACATCGGTTACATTGGAGGGCATTGTGTGGCACGAAACCGAAGGTGGCGTTTTGGTTGTAAATGTAACATGGAGAGGAAAGACTTATGTGGGGACATTACTAGATTGTACGCGACATGATTGGGCTCCGCCAAGGTACATTTTCTTTAAATTTATTCATCCGTTCGTTTTGTGATTTCCTTGTATACATTTTATCCTTCAGATTTTGTGATTCACCTATAGAAGAATTGGATTCACGGACACCGAAAGGACGTGGAAAGAGGGGACGAAGTGCAGCGCAACAACCGTCAAATGATTTAAGCAATTTTACGGAAACGAGAAGCTCTGTGAGTTATGAGTAATTTGATTAAACTTCTAAATATCAATCCCAATCTAATTCATTCTTCCTTTCGAATGGTAACGTTTCATTAAATGTATAGCCACGCTAATTTGTTAATTTTTCTCTGTTAGGTGCATAGCAAATTACGAAATGGTGGAGCCAAAGGCCGAGCTACTCGAACAGGCACCACAACAGCAACAACATCAACGGCAACGACCACAACGACAACCACATCAACTGCCAATTCGTCAAGCAATTCGGGTAGCACGACCAGTTCCAATACACCGTCAACGTCGCCGACCGCATTTCTTCCACCCAGATCCGAGAAAAGAAAATCAAAAGATGAAAGTCCATCACCGGTGAACGGTGAAAGTGGTACACAGAGTTTAATAAATCCTGTGACCGGTTTAAATGTACAAATTCCCACAAAGAAGGTGAAAGTAGCCACCCCGTGTGCCATTTCACCGGTTTTGTTGGAGTGTCCCGAACAAGACTGCAGTAAAAAATATAAGCATGCCAACGGTCTTAAATATCATCAAAGTCATGCTCACGGTGCCGGTTCAATGGATGAAGATTCGATGCAACCACCCGAATCACCGCGAACCGCACCACCAACAACGCCGTCACCTGCGCCGGCTACACCACAACCACCAACCACTCCCCAACCGGCGCAACCAAGTCAATCGCTTACACCTGCCCCACCATCCACTACTACGGTGACATCTCAAACATGTACAGCAACAACCATAACAAGTTCTGTCAACACACCAATCTTGCAATCCTCCAATGCCCCATCACCAAGTCCACTGTCTATTACTGGACAACCGCCCTTGGTTAATAATGGTTCTGGATTATTAACTACGGTTACATTACCTCCGGGTATGGCACAAAATTTGTTGCAACAGCAGCAGCAACAACAACAGCAACAACATCAACAACAACAATTGCAACAACAGCAACATCAACCACCTATACAACATCAATCACAGATTCAAGCATCTTTAACACCATCCAGTCAAGCACCCACACAACCACATACGATTGCTGGTGGTAGTATAACAACTGGAATTGCTGCTGCGGCTATGCAATCTCAACAGTTGCAATCACACTCCCAAACGTTAATAGGGTCTAGCAATCCTAACATTGTACCTATTGCAAATTTGCAAAGTGATGCAACGACGATCTCGCCCATTCCTACCGCACAACATCAACCACAATCCCAACAACCGTTGCATCCGCAAGCGATGTCTAATAGTGGCCATTTACAAACACCCACACGACCAGAAATGCAAGGGAAAAGTAAGTGTTGGATGACAACTTTACGAATCGGATTTCATATTTAATTTTATTTTCAGTAAAACCAGGTGTTCTGCGATTTGGTCCACCATCAGATGTGGACAGCGGTAATCGATTACATGATGCACCACCTCCTTCACTACCATCAAACCCAGTCAATCAGACTCCATTACGACCAACACCGACTGCGGCTTTAGTTCCAAATCCGATACCATTAAATAGTTCCGATCATATACAACAATCGCCGTACAATCTTGGAACGGCACCCAATAATCAATCACAATTGCAACATCAGCAAGGTATACCGATGGTTAAAACGCAGAAGAAACGGAAAGAGGGTGGTGATTATGAAACATCAGCATCGAATCGAGAAGATGTACAAAGCCCTGCGTACAGTGATATCTCTGATGATTCAACGCCAGTTGTTGATTCGGAAACAAGCGGTAACTTCAGTAATTCCCATTTTCATTTATTTTCTATAAATTGTATCTTCTATAACTTTAAACAGACAAATCTCAAGTTGCTAAACATCCAGAAATTCTAAAGAAACCCACAGATGGTGCCCCACCACCGATAAGTTCATTAGGCGGTTATGGTATGTATCCATTTTATTCAACGCCACCGTATATGGTGCCTCCAGATCATACCGGTATGAAATCACAACCGCCGCAGCAACCACCACTTCAACCATCTTCCATACAAGACTATAATAAGCTAAAAGAACCGCCATTAGATTTAATGACGAAACCACAACAGCCATCTGGTGAACAACAGCAACCGCCATCGATGAAGGAAACCCAAAATCCCGGACCACCTCCGCCGCAGAATAAATTTATGGGGAACTACTATCCATATAAGTAAGCCAATCTTTGAATTATACTAAAGAATGAGTTCAAATTTATTGATTTTTTGCTGATTTTTAGCTATATGCCTCCCGGATATTCATATAATATAGATCCGAATTATGGTGGTGTATCTATTCTACCAGATGACGGTAAATTAAATCCTAACCAGCAGCAAAGTCTGAAAGAGGATCGACTTAAGGAAAGTCCGGGTCCTAACGATCATCCGAAAATGCAATCTCAGGTAGATGTATTCATTAAATATACCGCTCTTGAATTCAATTAAAACATAATTCCTTCCCAGATTATGTCATCGAAGCATCCTAAAAATGATGTGGTTTTAACCAAAGATCCAAAACAACAGGATATCGTTCATTCGATGCATCCAAAGGATATGAACCAACCATTGGGCCCATACTCGAGTATGTATCCCAGACATAGTATGGGCGTTCCACCACAACAGCAGCACATTTCCGCTCGTGATGAGGAATTGAGACGGTAATTATTATTTTATATATTTTATTTACATCTAGTAAGTGCATTGAATTATTTTCTAGGTACTACATGTATCCGGAACAACGACGTTCAAGTACATCGAGCAATGCATCGTCAACAAATATGGTCAGTAGCATTAAGGAAGAGCCACAATCTCCCCAATCCCAGCAATTACCCCCGCACCCATCTATGCCATCATCCCAATCACAAATGTCACAAATGGTGCAGTCACCGCAACAAAACGTTCAGCAACAACACCAACAGCAACAACAAAAGAAAACCCAATCATCCCAAAGTCATTCTCAATCGCAAAAGTCATCCGGTTCCCTATTAAAAGACATAAAGGCTGAGGAAAAGGAGATGATAAAGGTGAAGCAGGAGGGCCAAAAGCCGACAATGGAAACACAAGGTCCGCCACCACCGCCAACATCGCAATACTATATTCATCCATCTTATATGGGCGCCAGCCCGTTTGGATTTGATCCCGGCCATCCAATGTATCGTAATATGATTGTGCCAGCGTCACCCTACAATACATCGCCATATCACTTACAAATGGCACGGTTTCATGCCCCCGAAGATCTATCCCGGAATCCAAACACAAAAGCGTTAGATCTACTGCAACACCATGCGAGCCAATATTACAATTCCCACAAGATACACGAGCTCAGCGAACGGGCACTAAAAAGTCCTACCAGTAATGTTAAAGTGAGCGTGTCTAGTCCGAATATACCACAACAAAATACCTCCAATCCGAACGTTGGTGGCCAACAAATGGGCGGTATGCAATCAAATAATCCGGTTCCGGGTGGTTTAAATTTGCAACCCCCGCCCAGTTCTATGCCACCCGGTAGCGGGGGTGTCCCTTTAGGCTCACAGAAAACGATAAGCGATAAGACTGTTGGTAGTGGACCGGGTGCAAGTGGCCCCGGTGGACCCATTGGACCGATCGGTATCGGTCCAGATGCGATGGGTAAGGATGGGACCACAGGTCGTAGTCCACCACCACAACGACATGTACATACCCACCATCATACCCATGTTGGATTGGGCTATCCAATGTATCCAGCACCGTATGGAGGTAAGTGTTTTCTTTTGCCTTTTACCGTGAAGGGATGCCCTCTGACATTTATTCTTAGCAATGGTTAGGGATTGAGGAATAAATAATCTTTTAGATTAAATTATACCCTTGTCCTTATATTATGCTCGTTTCCGATCGAAGCTCTTAATAGACGTGCCCGACGTGTTCTATTCCATAAACTTGGGATTAATCTACTTTATTGCCTGAATATTTGTAAGAATTTTATAAAATAATGTATTAAATAACACTTTTTAATCCTAAGACGACCATCAAATATGGCGAGGTGCAAAGTGACCTGATGGCTGACATTACAAACGCTCTATTAATGCTACCGATGTCCGCCACCCGTCCACGGTAAATACTTTAACGCATTTGCTCTCCACATTTATGTTACAAAATTTATGCTCTTTACATCCGATAAACAATTTATAAATCATTAATGCAACGGGTTGGAACTACGGTTACGGTCGAAGTTATATACGTACTGTACACCCGTGACGCACGGCACGAGTAATAAATTACTTAAAATACACAATTTCTGATTAAATACATTATTCAAGAACAATTTTTTGTAGAAATTTGCCTACCGCCCGTTACGGTGGTGCTGTGTATCTCTTGGTGTCAGTTAGCCATAGACCATAGTGCGCCGGCACCCAAATGAGTTCTTTATCCTTAGTTATTCCGAAACCTAGTGAGAATAAAACAAACAAAAATAACGGTGAGTCCGCTTAGAAAATTGTACAATTACCTAGCGGAATAATTTCCTCGATATTAGATTCCAACGGGGTGGATGGTAGGTAACAGTCATCTGTAATAGTTGTAGCTAGGCCGGTTATTTTATATATCGGATTAGACATTGGAATACCTATTGTCGTACCTGGCGTACTGGCACCAGGTACAGATTTTTAACTTTTCGGATTTATTCGAAGGAAAAGTTCCGGATTTCATACAAATAAAATTAATTGATTGAAAATGGATAAAATTAGTAGTCCAACATAGAGATTTCATAGTCGGAGTGAAAGGGTTAGAGAAGAGATCTAGATCTGGCCCCACAATGACGATTACTTGTTTCCTAATTTGAGGAGGTAACCTCAAGGAATTGGCTCAAGCGAAGAAGTCGAATTGGAAACTGATGCTTATTTTGGAGAACTCGACACAATCGTACTATACTAAAATTGTCCATATGTTAGAAGACCTCTGAAATAAGTGTATCGCTCTCGATGGATACTATATTGAAAAATAAAACCATTTTTTGACAAAAACATTGTTTCTCATAATTATTTATTTACATTCATAAAGAAAAATTGTTGAGAGCTCAAAGAGTAAATTCGGGCTTCATCATCATCATATCAGTCTGCAGAAGTCCACTACTGAGCATAGGCCTCGTCCAATGGGCATACTCCTTCCAGTTATATTTCAGCCTTTTTATATCGTCTGTCTACCTTGTTGGAGGCCTACCGACGTTCCTACGACCTTCCCTAGGTCGCCATTCCATCACGTTCTGAATCCAACGATGATCGTTAAGTCTCGCAATGTGACCAGCCCAGCTCCACTTCTATTTTGCCATTCGCTGCACAATATCGGTAACCTTCGATTACTGACGGACCCATTCATTTGTTCTATGATACCTTAATCGTATATTCAGCATCGATCGTTCCATCGCTCTTTGTGCAACTCTTAGTTTTTCAGCAGTTGGCGCTGTTAATGTTATTGTCTCTGCCCCGTAGGTCATGACTGGCAGTACACACTGGTCGAATACCTTTCGTTTTAGACACATCGGAAAATTCTCTTTAAAGATGTGCTTGAAGTTTCCGAACGCCGCCCACCGAAGATAAATTCGTTTCTGAATCTCATACTTCTGATTGGCTTTTCCCATTACCAAATTATGCCCCAGATATTTATAACTAGTAACTAGTTCAATAATTGATCCATCTATTGTAACGATTTGATTTAAGGTTATATTTGACACAATTTTTGTTTTGGTGATGTTCATTTTTAGGCCAATTCTCTTAGATTCATCGTTCAAGTTAACGGGGCATCGCAGTGGCCTCGTCCAGCGTTTTAGATATAAGGACAATGTCGTCAGCAAATCGCAGATGGTTTAATTTTTCTCCATTGATGTTTAAACCTTTATCACTCCAGTCCAAGTTTTTAAACATATGTCCTAGCGTTAGGGTGAAAAGCTTGGGAGATATTGTATCCCCTTGCCCCACACCTCTTTCCAGCTTAACTTTTTCTGTATTTTCGTGAAGTTTGATTTACACCGTGACATTTCTATATATATATTTTATCAATTGGGTGTATTGGGAGTCTATACGACATTCATCCAGTGCGTTTAGTAAAGCCCATGTTTCAATTGAATCAAACGCCTTTTCATAGTAAACGAAGATCAGTATTAAGTTCATATTATATGCATTGCATTTTTCTATAATGTTCTATATGAAGATGGTCCATTGTTTCCTGCACGTATCCAGCTTGCTCCCGGGGTTGGAAAAATCGAGCTTGTTTGTCAACCGCCTTGTGATAACCTTTGTAAATAACTTGTATATGTGAGATAACAAACTAATTGGTCGGTAGTTTTCAAGCTTTGTTATATCTCCCTTTTTATGCAATAACAAAAAATTTCTATTTCTAAGTTGATAACGATCGAGCCCCCTTAAATGAGCTTAAATTTTGATTCATATGAAAAATATTGTTTAAATTACAATATGGATATTAATTTCATTAAACAATAACATAGTTAAACGCAACCTCTTAAGCTTCTTCTATATGAGTATGTTAGGATTGTGGAAGGGTATTTCATTATACCTAAATTATTCGGTTCATATAATTTTTGGATCATTATTCATAGTATTAAAACTGTTTTGCAAGTAATAAGCTTGTCTATTACACGCACATTACTTATATATATTGTAGTACTTTTAGTATTCTTATAATATACTTTCATCAGTCGTGTACGAGTATTTATTTCATAAGATCTTTATTCTCGCTATAAAATAATTATTAAAGTCTTGCATACATTATCATTATATTACATATATAATAAATATTTAGAATATCCCATTCCCTATCCAACGACCAAAACCTGAGTATCTTATTTAATCATATATGTATATAAAGTGTTTGACATATAAATATTTCATTACACATCCCCTATCGCACTCTCTATTCGGTTTTTCAAGATTTTATGACACATTTTATATTGAGATTTCTTTGTATGTTACTTATAAATAATTAAAGCGGGTATAATGTGAGCTTTTTATATATGATTTTATCGCATAATATAAATATATAAATTCTTATGGAATTTTGATAAAGTCTGTATTATAGGGGTTAGTATTTCCCGCATTACTAAATGAAAATTTTATTTTACTCAGTATTGGGTAACGTTTATGAGGTAAAGAAAGCTATATATATAATAATAAGTTATGTATAGGATAGGAAATTTTACAACAATTATCTTTTCGTTGGCTAAATTAGACATAGAACGAGTTAAATGATTTTCAAATGGTTATAGAAATAAAATGTAGATAATAATAATAATAAAGAAATGACAAATAACATACTCTCAATAGTAATTAGGCATAGCTTCTTTAGAATGTATCTTATGTATTGTGCAACTAAATAATCATACGTTAACATTTCACTTTGATATTAATATTTTTTCTTAGCATTCACTTCCTTTCATAAATATTTGCTCCTTCTAATAGCTTCTTAATAAGTCAGTTTCCTCTTTACATAGAAAAGGGAAATCTAAATAATTTTCAAAGTTTAAATCGTATTTTTTTATATCTATTCTGTTTTTCCCATTTTAATCACATTCCCAGTATCTATAGGTAATGCCAGTCTGACATAAAAATTTATTAGCCACCCACTAAAATGGAAATGGAAACATCGGCCAGAAAAAATAATTGGTATAAATTTCCTTTACAATATTATAATCAAGGTAATATTAAAAAAAGGAACAATAACAGAAATCCTTAAAATCCCAGAAAAAATTATATTCCGAGAAAAAATGTCAGTGGAAACAAAAAACATATAAAAAAATGTATACAATATCTTACTTTGTTTTATGTGAATTTTAATTAGGACTTACTTGAAAAGACAAAATATCCATTCCTTTTACGAAAAAAATTAAAAGCGTATATTTTTAGGTACACTTATTGGGTGGAATAAGAGGAAAGGAAATAACAGTACTGATTTGAATTAAAATTGGTGGAAGGTAAAGGAACATTTTGTGATATCGTGGCAGTAGCGCAATATTCTTAAAAATAAAAACCCGTCCCCGTTGAGATTTCCAACAATTTTTATGCTACAAGAAACACAATTAAATAACATAAAAAAATAGAATAGAAATGAAAAATAAATTAAAAAGAAGTTTTCCCAACTCTCGACCAAAGGAATCTAAGGATTTTTGTTAATGTGAAAAAGATTTTTCTTTTAATTGCTTTCCTTGCCTTTTTTGACGAATAAATTAATGTCCTTTATGGAAGTTGTGGTGTTTGTTTTTTGTAATTCATTTCTTTCTTGCAAAATTATTTTGCGTAGATTTTTAATTTAATGTCTGGATTTTATTTTGAATAAAAAAAAATTAGGACGTTTTTATACTTATCTAAAATAGAAATTAGAAATCTAACTCAATTGGTCATCAATTTAATTTATAATTAACAACTACCGTTAAATTTCCCTATCTAATATGACTAATTGGAAAAGCTCTGTATCTAAAAGTCAAAAATCTAATCAGAGTACTCAGGGTGTCCATGGGCACTATCTTCTACCTACCGAAATGAAATTATGAAACAAAATTATAATGTGAATATGAAAATTATATGTGATGTTCCATAGGAAATGGGAATCTTCCCAGAACGAAAATCTGGGTTTTTGCATTTCTTAAAATTACACATTATTCTCAATAAACGGACACCTCAATCACCAGAAAATTCCAAAAATTGGCTTATAAGGGGTCCCCCAGATCGGGTGTTTTTGGATTCGATCGAAACTTTGGGAAATTGAAGAACATTAATAGAGACTTCTTTCCTGTTAGCCATACGGCGCAACGTTTTTTTTTATTTTGAGAAAAACGATTTTGAAAATTTCGAATTAAAAATCAATTGCCTCATGTATGTCACATCATCACTTGAGACCGGCTCGACCGATTTGGTTAATTTTTTTTCTTGTATTCGCAATTGTCAGGACAAGTCTGTATGAATGAAAATTTCGGGAAAATTCACCGGAAAAGGCGGAAAATTAGGCAAATCTAATAATTGATTTTGTATGGTGTTTTTGTATGGGATTTCGTATGTTTACATTTCTGAATGGGTTTTCATCAATTTTTGTGTAATTTTGGATACCCCCTTTCCCCCGATCATGGATCGCCGTCATTTCGCTACCCCCCCCCCCTGAATGACGTCATCATCTTTACATTACCCCACCGCAAATATATCCAAATATATCCGTATGTGTTTCAGATTATCGAATGTACAGTTTTCCTGTGCATCCAACAAATCTAACTGTTATATTAGCTCACATTAGCATATATTGGTCATATTAGCTAGCTGTCAACAAAGATGTATTAGCTAATATGATCGCTAACGTTCGATTATCGAACACGACAATACAAAAATCCAATAGATAAATATAGTAATCTAAACGGAGGACCTATTCGATATTCCTTGTACACATATCGAATCAAATCAATTTTCACAAATATTTCAGATAAAATTAGGTTGAAATTATTTCAGAATTTATTCGGCAAATGTGAAATTTGTTTAAACATAAGCGAATTTGTAATAAGAGGAAACTATTGCATTTATATCAGAGATGGACAAATTTAATTTATTGTTCAAGTAAAGAGATCATTGATGAAAATCAGTGAATTTTGATTCATAATTATTTTACGACAAAATCTAAAATAAGATAAACATTTTCCATATAGTTATTAAATGGAGGAATGAATGCCAATATAAATTTAGTTATAATTGTTGGTTAAAAAATTAATCATAAAATGCCCATCTCTGATTTAAATTATACATCTGGTACTGTATAATATTACAATACACATATATAAGCATGATTTCACGGGCTACCGATTCTTTGACGTCCATTTGGTGCCCACTTACGGATATATTTACGCTCAACATACCCAATTTCCGATATATTATATGCGTTTACAAGTATGGAGATTATGATGATGCGATTTATCCCAATAACTTTGTACTGATGATGATAGGCATTTTATAAAATGGGGAATTGGATAAACCCTTCATGAATAGTATACAATAATAAGAACAATGTTATGTAACCACTTCCTCTTTCCATAGTTAGTAAAGCTTACACAAAATTTTCACATTCTAAGTATATAATGCACATGGATTGAATTTATATGAGTATAACCAGTATAATTTTATGAATCCGACGTATTTCAGTATGATAATAAAATTGCAGGGTTGTTAAACAAATAATATTATTAAAAGAATATTACTAAAATTATTATTTCGTGCGTTTGAAGTTTAAAAATAAATGCAATCGCTACTCATAAAACGTCAGGGCATATAAACCAATAGGTAAAAATATCATCGAATGATATACACTAATATAATATACAATATTTAGTGCACCTAGTTGACCGTCAAACAATACTCTTAAAGATGCGATATATTTATACATAAACAAATCTGCATAGTAAACTTAGAACTAAGCTGATAAAATAGTAGATAGATAAATTTCCAATATACATCTATTCTTGTTTTATTAAAATATTGTATTGCTGATAGAGTAAAAGTTTATTGTAAAGATTATAATATTATTATAATATTATTAAGAAACCTTATTAGTTTTCAATATTTGTTAAAACGATCATTATCGAATCGTATGTTATTCGGATAATAATATTTATTAATTATATATTTATGAATGGGGATAAACTATTCAAAGTAGTATCCCAGCTCTAAATTTTAATACGTATTGTGTTGTGTCAAAAGTGTTTTTGAAATATTAACCATTTTATTTGGGTATAAATTTTTCTTAATTCAGGGCGGTAAATTATTAAATAAACAGAAATGTGTTAGATAATTCGCAAATGTCCAGTAATATACCCAAATAAAATGGTAGTATTACAAAAACGCATTAAACATTACAAGTTAAACGCGTATTACATTAAACTTGAGGCGAAACATAGGTATTCGGGCATGCAGTCCGCGACTACTGCGATCATCGAAATATTTGCAGCTTGTCGCAAATAGTTAGGCCTGCGAGTACTCTGTGACAATAAAAAATCTCGCTGAGTTAATGTCCCGTCTTGTGTGTTAGCCCGTATAAGCGTTCAGTTCCGGGCCCGAATTTCCTCTCGACGATCTTCGTTCTTCTCCTTTCACAAATACATAATTAAATGAACGTATTATTTTCGAATAACTTAAGGCGATGCCACATGACGAACGAACGAACTATTTTTTTTTACGATTTACCTAATTTTACCGTAATAGAATAAAATTTTCACAATTAAAATTA
>JANTOP010026560.1:0-12330 GCA_027564815.1 Symmerus nobilis | reverse complement strand
TGAAAATGATGGAGCTAGAAAATTTGTTCTACGCTGCCTTGCAAAGGATTTTTCTTCTATTAGTTTTATATTTTTTGCTGTAATTGAGCTTCTTAGAGAAAATTCTAAATTTCGTTGCAGTAAAATATGTGTTCAACACGTATAAAATTACATTCGACGCTTAAAGCTTTTTTTCAGATTTCAAATTTTTCAAAAGTTTTTTGGGGAAAACTTTAAATTTTAATTAAATTTAATTATTCGGATAAAAAAGAGTTTGAATTTGAATAAAATAAAAATTTAAATAAAAGCTTTTATCAAGCTTTGAGGTCATCAATAAAGATTTTTTTTTGAAGAATCAAAATTTCGTTACGGATAAAAAAAAATATATCAAACTGAAAGCTTTCTTTAAGCTTTTGTAATAAAACTTCAGATTTATGGGGACATTCTACTTTCTCGGTTTGAAGAAATCGACATTTTTGTTTTATTTTTATTCAATAATACCTTCGAGAATATATTCCTAATTTTTCTTGTATATGCCGTAGGTGTAGCTGATTAAGGATAAGCAGCATTTACGTACGAAAATTTGATAATAAGAATTTTAAACACGTTTTCCTCAAAACCATTTTTTTGGTATGGCGGGAACGATTCCAAAAAAACTATGCGACCAATCGGTCTGGATTTTTAACATGTTATTATAGACATCTGTGGCTATCGTATGAACCATTGGAAGTGCATTTAAAAGTACGAAACAAAATGCAATGAAACTAATAAAGGTGATAAGTTCTGCACACCTTATGGAGATATTGACCGCACGCCACAAAGTTTCGCGCGAAACGACGACTACTATAACCAAGAGAAAAAAAAATATGGTGTTGTATCATTTGAATTTATAATTTAACAATTTAACCTTCATGAATATGGACCTAGAGCAGAGCAGCTTGCAGCTTTCGAGTAACCGTTCTTGTATGAAGGTCCAGCATGCATTATCCAGCATGCTTCAATTTAAATCTAATAAAAATTTCCATATTGGCCATTGGTATGATTAAAGACAATAAAAGAGGATATGAAAGAAAATGAATTCACCAATTCATGTGCTATTAAAGATATCAACTTTAAAGAGCATGCAGTTTACAGTAGCTACTAGCCTCCTTTTTCAATCACTATTAGCCGCAGTAATTGCTAACTCGTATTAATTTAATAAAAATGCTGTGAGAATATTGAAACTCAAGAAATTATATTTTTTTGTGGAATCTCCAATTTTAAAATCATCAACATCAAATTTTTGGAAAAAGGAGAAATTTTTTGATTTCAACTATTCCAATTTCAACAGGAAAATTGATTTTTTCGTTAATAAAGAAATATTAAAAACTTATAATCAAATCTTTTGCGAACCTAACATAGTTCTGACCAGGAAAATGTTATTAAGAGATGAGTATTAAGAACTAACCCTCTACCATTAACCGTTCAAAATATTTAAAATATGACAAAAATCGTATTATTTCCAATTAATAAAAAATTGAAATCTACAAAAATATAACAACTTTAATTAAAATTGTGTTATCTTTACAGTACGATCCTGAACGGATAGCACTATTTGGTACAGCAAACCCGGAACGGGTATCCATAAACTCTTGTGATATCAAATCCGTTGTAGGACTACTCTGATCCAATATAACGATTTTATGCCGAAAATAGATTTTCGTTTCAATTTCTTTATACTTTGTTCCCGTATCCAATACAATTGAATCATCATAATAATTGGTATCGTCCACCGGATAATCATCATCATCATGGTTGCCAGATGACGGTTTTGATTCCAATTGTAAATATAAATAGTCACGATTCAAGTGATTTAATGTTGCAACAACTTGTAGATAGAGCCCTAAAATTAAGATTCGGAAGATAAATTTTCTAGAAAAACGTACATTTTGTAACGGATTACCTGATATTGAAAATGTTGGACTAGAAATTTGTGATATATTCGATCGAAGTAATTCCGTGAAATTTTCCATTCGCCAGTAATAGGTGAATACGCGAATCTCTTCACCAGTCAGGAAGGAATTGTTAAATTTATGAACTTCAAAATCTCTTGTATTAGACCTGTTAATTAGAAATTGTATACATATTACCGGTTTATTTAAAACACTTTAATTCGATTACTCTTTCGTTTGTTTTAAAATTCTCTTCAACGACTTCTTTTGTATTGGTCGAAATTCTAATATTCGCTCATTTATTGATGATCTTGTAGGTTTAGGTTGCGGTGTCGTTATTGGAACCGTTGTTGTTACGGTTTCTTCAATCGAATCAATTGATGGTAAAATCGCTGATTGATTGAGAAAATTTTGTGATGCTACCTGTGGAATCTGGGTTACTGGAGTTTTAATTGGTTGAAATATCGCCGAATAACTATTGGATTGTGGTATGACCACCGGTTGTATTGCGGGTTGTGGTTGGGGATAGTATTGGGATTGATATGGATTATACATTACACTACCACCAGAATTATAATTATAATTAATTGAACTGCTTAACGTCGATCGTATATAATGCAGCTCTTGCATCAATCGAGCTTCAAGCAATTCAAATGCTTGCATCATTTGTTCTGTAAATGTCGAATACGTTTTTAATTAACGGATAACTGATTCAAAAATATAACTTTTACTTGTTCCACAGATTCCTTCCAATTTTTTCGAAACACTTGCCTGGGCACTGGCCTGCACATCTCCCGCCGTTATTGTACATTGGGCGCTTTGGGTTTCGGTTGGTGATTCATCATCATGATCAATGGTAGCCGAGGGATTCGTATTGTTCGATTGTACAGAACCTATTCAGAAATATAGTATGGGTCAGTATGGCTAGCTACATAAGGTAAAGAATCGTTTCCTACATACAAGAACGGTGACGTTATAATAATAGAGTTCGGTGATTATACCAGGACTAAAGGAAATGTAATAGGACATAAAAAAATTTTTTCTTTTATCGAATTAAGGACAATTCCGAATTACCGACCGAAAATTAATTTTAATTGTTCCGAATTCTTGAAAGAAACATTTTTTTCTGGCGATCCAGTACGTTTCCTATAAACTAGGGTAGAGCGGGGCAAGGAGGGTCGGGAGCAAAGAAAGTCACTTCACTGTTCTCAGTGGAATGGTATGTTCTCAGAAGCTTACACAAATCGCAAGTTCAAAAGTGCCAAACAAAAAAATTTTACAAAAAGGTAAGTTCATTTTCTTGTATTTAAAAGTGGGGTTTAGTTAAAAGAACTGTAGATCTGTGTTTATTATGTAATTGTTCTGTTTAATATTTAAAGGAATATTGCTTTAAAATGCCAGTATTCAAAATAAATAACAAACTATCTATGTGTGACGTATGGGGCAATCGGTGTCACTTCTTGGGGTAAAGAGAGTCATCTGTACTGTTTTACCTCTTAATTGGATATTTGGATATTGGTTTTCAAATTAAATTTGTTTTTAGGTGAACACGATGATTCGTAGTTACAAAAGAAAAACCAGTGTTGGCAAATGGACACATGAGGATATGGAAAAGGCGCTTGATGACATTCGCAACAAGAAATTGAACATACGGGAAGCAGAAAAAAAAAATATAAAGAATGAAGTTACAAAAAAAAGAGATTGCTGCTGGTAGATTCACAAGCTGACGACACTTCTTGCATAATTTGCAATGATAAATAGAAAGATAGCAAACCGGGGGAATGTTGGATGCAGTGCATAAAATGCAACGGTTGGATACACGACAATTGCGCAGGGGGATCGTCCGGGGTAAGCTTTATGCTTAAATTGCAAATAAAAGCATCAACCCTCTTTACCCCAACCAAGATACTCTTTGCCCCACTATTTTCGAACAGTATCCTATTTGCAACTTTTTTTAAAACGGTAAATTTTATTATTAATATTAAGTATTTTATTTTAAGTAACGCGAAATTCAATTTTTGTTTTAAGTATTAAAATGAATTTTAAATCTTGGATGTTGTAGTCGATTAATTTTTTTGTGGTACTCTTTGCCCCGACCTAACCTATATGTATAACCAAGATAAGATTCATAGGCAGTGAGCTAAAGGGTAAAGGACGATGACCATGCAATGTAATTTAAGTACGCACTTAAAAGGATATTCGGAATGAGGATACCTTCGTGCCTGTAGTATTGCCATGTAATCCCGTTTTTAATTAAGCGCTTATCTCTACAGATATTAGAAAACCGCGTAAGAGGATCCTTGAACACAATCTTATTCTCGATAAATAAAATGAATTATGATTCCCGAACATTCTAAAGCTTTGCATTTATTTCCCAAATATAAATTTGGACTGGAAAATCAGAAACATTCGTGATTAATTCAAAAAATTCGAAAAATGGTAAAAAGCTGTTTAAAAAAAATGGGAAAAAGTAGTAAAATCAAATTTTAGCTGAGAAAATGAATTTGCCGACTTCTTCTGACTTTTCCCCCAATTTTCGAAATCTTATGTGTATATTTCGATATTCTTCCGAAATTTCCTCAACGTTTTTTGAATTTCCAACCTTTTTCCAAACTTTCCAAACTTCCATTCTTCTGAATTTTACCAGCTTATTCCTACATCTTGTAAAATTATTCTATCTTCCCGATAAACTTTCCGACTTTTTTCGACTTTATCCAATTTTAAACTTTTCAAATTTCCCAGACCTTCCCAACTATTTTACAACTTTCACCTGAATTTATTATTATTCGAACTTTTCTGATTTTTTAATTATTTTTCCCGATCTCTATTGAACAGAGGCGAGTCCAGAGCACCTTGATGGGGGGTACCCAATTACTTTAAAATTTTTCAATTCGTAGAATCAAAATATAAGTATGAAGTATTAAGTAAATTAGGGAGAAATCGAATGCTAAAAGATGCGAGAAGCCATGGAAAGTTGGAAAAAATTCGCAAAAGCTCAGAAATTATGGGGAAATGGTTGGCTTGTGAGAATATTGGGCAAAGTCCGCAAAAACGCCTGCAAAAATTATTAAAAAGAAGTGAAAATGTAGAGAAAAAATTCGGAAAGTTGATAAAGTCCGGAAAAGATCCGAGGTCTGAGAAATTTAGGAAAAATAAGAAAATTGAGTAAAATGATGAATCGGTTAAAGTCGGAGAAAAGTCTGGACAAATTTGAGAAGTTGTTAGGAAAAGTCCGAGTAAAGCTCAGAGAAATGTTTGGAAAAAGTTGGAAAATTTTGAAAAGGGAATAGTTGGTGAAATGTTTGAAAAAATGAGAGTAATTTAAACATAAATTGCCAGGAAAACGTCTAAAATATCGAGATCTTGGGAAAAACCAGAGAAATTCAGTAAAATGCCGAAAATAGTCGGAGAAGAGTCAGAAAGGTTAGAAACAGAAAGATTTCGGATAATAAGCTTTGTATAAGCCTAGAATAATAGAGAAAAGTAGTTAGATGAAAGTAGGAGATAAAATCAGTCAAATCAAATCGAGACAAAATCAGGGGAAAGTAGGAAACATCGAAGACGTTGTGAAAATATTAACGATTGATGAGCAAGCGACTGAATTTTTTTTTTGTCCATTTTCAGGTTTTTTGTTCATTTTTCCAGACTTTGCAGACACATTCCGAACTTTGTACGATTTTTTCAGACTATTATCAAATTTTCCTAGAATTTTTATAAACTTTTCTACGAATTTACATCTTTTTTCCCTATTTCGTCTAATTTTTTTCGATTATATTCCGGCTTTTCAGAGATTTTGTGTATATATTCCGATTTTCCGAAATTTTTCCAATTTTTCTAGACTACTTTAAATTTTTTCAGATTTTCTATACATTTTTTGAATTATAAAGATTTTTTCCGAGTATATCTCAATTTTTTTTAGATCTTTCCCTATCTATCAACTTTACCGAGTTTTTAGACTTTTCCTAGCTATTCCAAATTTTCACTGACTCGTAATGACTTTTCAAAACTTTTCCCCATTTTTAACAACTCTATCCTAGTAGGTCGAGTAACTACTAGACCTTTTAAGGAGTTACGGAATAATTTATGTATTTCTTGTATTTTCATGGATTGTTTTTCCTACTTCGCTAGCATTTTACACTATTTCTCCCGAATTTGCCGACCTTTCAACTTTGCAAATTTTCAAAATTCTCATTTGCATGTGTCTCTGATAAGAAATTAATAAATATTTCGAAAATGCTAATAAATTCATCTAAATAAAGGCAATGGTGAGTAAAAACTACACTTAGGGGTAGTCACTTATTACCCAGTCCGCCCCTGTTATTGAATTATTTCGACTTTTCAAATTTCGTCCGACATTCTAGCGTGCATTTCCCGATGTTTCAGACCTTGTCTTTTTAAGGATAAGCCATAAAAAAAATTTGTTAATTAGTCTCTTCTAAACTGTATGAGCAAAGAATGGAATTGGAAAGAATTGTACAAGTCTTGAGATATTTTAACTATGACAAGTAGTTATTTGTTGACAAAATCCAAAGAAAAGGAATTAAGGATATTATAAGTGATATGGTGTTCCAGGAGACCAGACCGGTATATTATACTGGCATATTCCACTCGCCACATCCACATACTTATACTCTAGGGATCTTAAATTCTATACTCTTAGTAATATTGTTCAAGACTAAATTTAATGACGTAACATTTTTGCAAACTGATACTTTATAATTATGTTTAATCTAAATTATGATAAGTTGTTATATTGAAAATTAATTTCTACTGTGCTCGTTGCCGTTTAGCAGCAATATACTTCCGGGATGCATTCAACCGACGTTCCCTTTCGTCAGGCGTTTCATTCAACCGCTTATTTTTGTAGTACAAATTACGTGCCTCCCGACGTTTCGCTCTCTCCTCCTCGCAAGCGTCCGTTGTTGTTTTGGCTTCGGGAATGGTAGTAATGGTATTCGGTGGTATTTTCAAAATATTATGTATTTGAATTTGATGCTCTGGTCTGATATTTTGTATATTCGGTGGTGGTTGTAAGTATACATTTACATTTTCGTACATTTGTGAACGATCGTTGAGTGGTTCCGGTGGTTCTTGATAGACCGAAATATTCGGTTCCTGTTTGATGGTCCATACCCGTATGGAATCAGGATCATTACTATCCGCATCTTCTGTCTGGCTAATCATATCATGCCGTGAAACGGTTATTTCATTTCTTGGAACTGATGGAACGTTTATTCCGGTTGTAACGGTAACGCCAGACGAAACGTTCGCCCCATAATTTATATTGTCTTGTGGGGTATGCAGTTTCTCCGTTACGGTTGCCATTTGTTCGGCAATAACAGCGTTATATCGTTGCTGCTGTAACATTTCATCCTGTATCAATGAATCTAATTTCTGTTTTTCCCGTTTAGCTGCATTATACCGTCTCGTTTTACTCAGCCGAAATTCCCTCTCTTCGGCTGTCTCATTTAGGCGGCGATTTTTGTAATACGTGTTCATTTTATCAAGTCGTCGGGCTCGCTCGTCGGGTGTTTCATTCATTCGTTTCGTACGGTAGTATAAATTAATACGTTCCCGACGGGTTTTTATGTGGTCCTTGAGGTCATCTAGTGACGAGCTTTCTAGATCAGTCGTTCGTCGGACTACTGTTGATGGGCTGCCCATCGGCATCGGTGACATTTGTTGTTGTGGTTCCATTTTACTATATCCAATTGCGATTAGTTAGTAATATTGTAAAGTTGAGAATTGTCTCAATACAATTATTGATAATAAAGGATCGTTGAGTCTCACTTCCCAATTAATCCGCCAAAGTGCTCGGACTGCTAATAGCTCCTGTCCTATTTCAAGGATCGCCAATAAACATAAATATTATTTACATTTACTCGTTTTTATATGCAGAAATCCTTTTATTATATTATTTAATTTCACCCACATAATAACGATTAATTAAATTTTCCGATAGATTCTGATTTCATTATAATTAAAGGACTTTTAAGGATTTTAAAAGAGCTTCGCCTTTTCTATTTTTATACTTTTTTTTTCTTGGATAAGTTTTGTTTTCTTTCGCGTGTGGAAGCTTGACATTGGAAATGTCAAGAATTAAATCAGTGGTAGAAAATTTAATGTACACGTACCACTAAATTGTACAATTATTCTTCCGTTTTGTTTGCGAAATGGTAGGGTAGGGTGTGTCATAATTAATTAATATTAATTAAAATTATAATTAAATTTTTAAATTGACTAAGTTGATCTTGGATGCTTAATTCTGCCAGTAATTTAAAGTTATCACTGCTTAAATTTTCACCGTGGAATTAGAAAACTTCCTTAATGTCTTGCTAATTGACATCAACTATTTCTGCTTGTTGTAAAAATTTAACGATATCTTGAACAATTAATTCTTCCGCTGATTGTTTTGTACACATTTCTGGCCAATAGTTTTCTTACATCCCATCCCATCATTGCATCGTTACACCCCATTGATGCATTTTGAAACTACACCCTCCCATGCTGCATGGGTCCGTTCAACGTTCGTTTGAAAACGCAAAAAGTTGCTTTGACAGTTAGGGAAAAATACAAAAATTAAATATATCAGAAGAGTTGAAATTTATCTAAGAAAAATCCAAAATTCCTAAAGGCTCGCACCGAGAAATTTGAATATCGGACATCGCGACATTTGATCCGGATTCCCCGATATTTTCATCGGATCCAAAAAAATGTAATGATGCAGAAAGTTTATAAATTAGTTGGGGACCAATACAAAAATATCAAAATTAAAAATTTCGTACAAAAGCTTTGCAAAAACTTGAAAGCTCCCAGAAAGCTTTATTTCCGCACCATGTTTTTACCACCTTAAAATATATTTTTTATCCCAATAAGTATCCTTTAATAAAATTTTAAATTTTCCCAACCAGATCCTCAGAAATCGCGAAAGCTCATTGAAAGCTTAAAATTAAAATGTCATTAAAATTTAATCGATTTTTTTCCGATTCATTACATTGAAATAAAATATTGAATTTTCACAGAAAGCTTGTTCAAACTATTAAAAGATTAACAGATAACGGCCTTTTAACGAAAATTCAACTTCTTCCAAAATAAAGATTTGAAAATCTCGTAAGCTTAAAACTATAATATCATTTTATATAATTTGGAATCTAATTTTTATTCGATTCATTAAATATAGATAAAATATGAAATTTTCGCTAAAAGCTTCCCCAGTTCATTGTAAGCTGAAAGGAAGCTTTAAGATTCGAACATAATTTTTTACGTTTTAAAATCTATTTTCTATCCAGATATCGGTCCTTTCATGAAATTTCAAATTTTTCCAAAAAAAAAAAAATGCTCGAATAATTTGGAAAGCTCATTGAAAGCGTATATTTTTTGCAAAATGTAAAGCCAATAGATGAATTTTTCAAACAAGGACAATGAATCCTCATGATAATATACCTTCAATTCAACTCAATTAAATTCAATAAAGCTTTCGTAGATTTTTAACAGACCTTTCAACAGATGTTTCCCGTTTTCATTTAAACGAATTTATCGGAAGATAAGAATAAAATAATATTTTAATTAAAAGCTTTGGATAAACTAAGCAGAATAATTTTGATAGATAGCAGAAATATAAATATAAAACTATTGCTGCTTTGTATAAGTTAGTATTTAGCTATATTTACTGATTTCAAAATTTTAAATGATGTTATGTAGTTTTCGCATGACTATTTATTAGCTTACTGATTTTTAAACTTGGTAGGATACATCGCACTATTTGTGTAAATATTTTTGTGCATATATTTCCTGATTTTTAGATATCTCAGGATTAAACAAGCGCAATACTTTCTCGAATTTTCCAAAATAACTAGTCAGAATTCTAGGTAATAAAAAGAATTAAGAATAACCAAGGTATTTGGTTCTTTGATAGCATGGTTACTCATTTTTTTAATTTTGGCAATTGTAGAAATTTAGATAATCAAATTTAAAATTTAGCATGTACATATTTCAATATAGTTGAGGAAGCCTAAAATTTGGCATTACATTTCTCAACAGTTATTTTAAGGAATTACGAAATACTAAAAATTAGGTTTTCAAAGGTAACTATTAGAAATGGCTATCTACTGAATTTAAGCATTTATGAGTTAAAGGTTAACTAATCTGTCTTAAATTTAGAAAATAAATGGCTACGTTTTCCGTGAACCTTGGTTCTAAAAATATCAATAATTGGTCATAATTTTATGGGAAAGACGAGAAATAAAGAATATAATTTGGGGGAAAAAGCATTAAATGCCCCATGCACGTACGATGTACGTTCATCGTGTCAACATTTTTTATATAAAAATATACGAAAAGGCCATATCAGTTGTATTGTAGTATATGGAAAAATTGAGGCTGTTTGGGTTTGGAGGAAACATTCTAATTGTATAAAAACTTAAATTACCATAGATCGTTCGATGGATTTAGTGACTTATTGATTTTATTTTTGAATAGAAATTTTGCATCATTTTATTTTACAGTGCAAAAACCTGCTCGTAAATTTTCCAAAATTATGCCACCCAGTTTGGGCGAGCCGGCTTCAGCATACCCTTGTAAATAACCTTTAATAGTTAATCCAACTGTTATTTTCCTTTTAAAATCGAATCCGTATTGAAAAACTAAGTGATTTATGCCACTCTATACAGGGATAGTACCATTATTAAAAAAAAAAATTTAATTATTTCCTCTAAGGTAACTTCGAGACTATTCCTCTATTTCCTTAATGTACTTGTCTGTACCATCATAAGTGAATGAATTCAATTCATAAACTTTATATAAAAAAAAACTGAGATTTTTTATAAAAAAATTAATCATAAAATTCCTAATTGGACATGGAATAAAAATATTTCCGTGGTCTATATTTGTTGCCAAGACAGCATACATTTCTTTCAATTATAACTAATAATTTCAAATTATATGTACGAGTATATGGAGGTAAAGAGAATTTAAAATTTTAAAATTCTTACGGTTAATTGATTTTAAATTGTCTGGGATTTAAGTTTCGACTATTTTAATCATCCACTTGAAATGGGTCAATTATACAAATATAAATTTCCAATTCTATATATTTAACTAATTATTTGGTCATAATTGAATATTACACGGTTACTTCATACTGTACTAAATACATAATCTTAAGGGTGGAGGTATACAAGTTATTAATAAAAATGTCTATGGAATAAAAAACGCATAAATCCTCTGAAGAACAAATTATAAATATCCAATTTATAGCAAACAAATTATTTTTAGATCTTCAAGGTTAGGCTACTCCCTTAATTTAAATTATTACCACCGTTACTTTCAGCTGAACAAACTTTAATAAGTGATAAGAGATTTATGATAATGATTATAAAACAGAACCCCCAAATATTAGGGTTCATTGTTCATACACTCACGAACTTAAACAAATTTGATAACGTTATAAAGTTAAGATTAATATTTACTGTATGTCTTATCCCAAGGGAACATGGAATCAAACTGTTCGTTCCTGTTTAATAAATAACCAAATTCACCTATTTTTAAAAATTTATTTCAAGAGAATAATTATTTATTTAAAAATAACAAAGAAATATTTAGACTCTCAGAACATCGGTCGGATATGATATATTTCTTTAGAAATAAAAGGATGAAGAAGAATGTCTAGTATTTTATACAAATCCCTAGTAATAATCACAAAATCAAAATCCAGAAATTTTAAAATTTATTTAAAAGTTTCAATGTGTTAATAAGGAAATTTGAAAATCGCAGGAATACCTTTTGCTATAATCATTTCTAATATTCCCGTTAAAATAATTATGGATGTGGGAATGAACCCCAATAACTGTAGGAAACTCCTAAATATATCTGTAGGAAATCGAAGGATCACGTTCTTTCATAATTTTATGAGCACAAGTAATTCGACCTAAATCAACCTGAACTTTATTGAGTGATTCGTTTTTGCTATCATTATTATTCTTGAAAATATTAAATTGTTTCTAAAGTTCGAACATTTTCATAGATGAGAAATTACAAATTTGAAATCGGTTTCCTCAGTAATCGAATGCACAAATTTACTGCCACATTTGTTTCAGCATTAAAGTAATAATATAACTTTTTTGAACAAAAATCTTAGAACAGAGAAATTAGATATTGAGACCGACATCAGCACATAGCTAATCAGCGGCGTGCAGTCAATATCTTCATGAGGTGTGCAGAATTTTATAACCTTAACAAAATGTTAGCAAATTTATTAGTTTCACTGAATTTTTGGTCATCTGATATTTGGTTTGTCGCTTGTGAAATTCTAAATTTCACAGAATTTTATTGAGGGATCGGAAAATGTGATTATATGGGAAATTAAATTTAAGGAATCAGTGAGGAAATTGTAGAACAACCTCTTTTTAAAAACCAACTCCTC
>JANTOP010026559.1:0-27400 GCA_027564815.1 Symmerus nobilis | reverse complement strand
GAAAATTTTTTGCATCACTTTTTTTCTCTACAAATTTCTATCTTGGAAATTTAATTTTGAAAATTATTTCCCGATAATTCAATAATTGTCGTCGAATTTCAACTTACCAGAAAAAATAGATTTTACATTTACAGATTTTATTTCAGTTAATTTCCCAGACGTTTTTTTGGAAATTGATAGGAAATTAAAATTGTTTCTAATTGAATTATTTTGGAGAGATTATGTCTGAATTAATTTCCATAGCTATTTTTAAAATTAATTGTAGTTGTTGGGAGGCGATATTTTCAAGAGATAGGAAATCTTCGCCCCGTAATCCAGAAATCTTCCGATTCATTTTTGGGTAAACTCGAGCAGTTTGCAAAAATTAGAAAAAATGTATAAAGAAAAATATGAAAAATACGAAAAAAACATTTTTTTTTCAAAATTAGAAAATAGGAAAATTTCGGGAAAATTTCTTCGAAATTTGGAAAATTTTAACAAATTTTTTCACCACAAAAAATTTATGAAAATCGAAAAATTTCGTGAAATTTTGTAAATTTTGGGAGCGTCGGAAAATTTCATGGTTTTCGAAAAAATTTCTTCAAAATCGAATAATAGAAAATTTCGTGGTAGTTTCCTCGGAAATTGAAATTTTAACAAAATCGAGAAATAGTCAAATTTCATGGAAATTTCTTCGAAAATTTAAAATTTAAACAAAATTAGAAAAAAATTTTCATCAAAATCGCAAAATATTAAATGAAAATTCGGAAATTTTTGAGAACATTCAAAACAGCTTCAAAAAAATTTGGAAATTTTATGAATTTCAAAAAATTTCTTCAAAATCCAAAAATAAAAAATGTTGTAGAAATTTCATCGGAAAACGAACAATTTTAACAAAATCAGAAAAGAGGCAAATTTTATGGAAATGTCCGTGAAATTTTGAAAATTTTAACAAAATCAGACAATTTTTTTAAAATCGAAAAATTTATCAAAATCGGAAACAAGGAGATTTTTTTGGAAAAAATTGTATAAAAATTCCATAAAAATTGGATAATTTCTGATCAAATTTTCTAATTGTTATTCAATTTTCTGACCTCCATGAGAATTACCCATTTTCAACTGAAAGTCTAGAGTGATTGGTGTAGAAAGAAGTAGAAACTCAAATTATTCCCGGTCATTCCAAACTTCTTCACCACTAACTAGGACGGTCTTTACAAAAATCGATGGTTGAAGTCGACTTTTCTTGCCAAAAAATCTCATGACAGTTGATTTTCCAATAAATTTTCTGACCAAAAACTCTTCGGTAATTACTTACAAATAATTTGGCATCATTCGATTAGAAAATTGATGGCAAATTAATTTTTCAAAAAAATTTCGAGGGAAATGTTGAACAAAAATCGATCGAATTTATTGAATTTTTTACGAGTCAATTTTGGACGAGATTTTAAAAAAATATGTTGGAAGGGATTTTGAATCAATTAAAAGAGGTAGGAAATGTCGAGAAAAATTCGGAAAAATCGCTAGAAATAAATCAAAAATTGTGAAATTTTTAATATTCACTAATTTTTTACGATTTCTCGGCTTTTCTTTCATTTTACTCTGCTCTTTTTGGCGCTTTCCGGTGAAAAGTCAGAGAGTCGCTAAATATACATCGAAAATCGAGAAAAACTCGAGAAAAAGGCCAGAAAATCGCAGAAATTTTAACATTTCCTCATTTTTTTCCTGCTTCCCTGCCCTTCTCTCACTTATCCCAAACTTTCTCGGGGAAAAAGTAGCCAAAAATAAAATCGAGAAAATTCAACGTTTCGTAATTTCGTTCCCCTATTCTCTTACTTTTCCCCGTATTTTCCCTATCTCCTGTACTATATATGTTCCCCTATTTCCTATACTATCTCTACTTTTTCCGACTTATCCCGACTATTTATGATTCTGGGATTTTCTTTAGTTTTTTTTTTCCAAACTTTTTGTACTTTTCTTGAATATTAAAATTTTCCCAATTTTTTCCCAGACTTTTCTTAAGATCAATTAAGAGTTCTGATTCTCAGCAAATATTTAAACTGGCTTTTGAAATATTAGAAAACGTCTGCATTTATTTTGACGTCTTAAGTTAACTAAAAGTATTACTTCTAAACTCAAAATACCTATGAGAAGCACCCACCCAGACTTTCAACATAAATAGTCAGCTCTTATTAACGTTAAGTTCTTCATAATAAGAGAATCTTTAATTACAGAAACGTGAAATCTGCTAAACTCCCAGTTTTATGAAGCCCAATCTATGCTCCTTATACTCATTCAGCTGTGAATTTTCTTATTACTCATAGAGTTCGCTAAACTCTTAATTTTCTTAAAGCCCTGGATTTATATAAGTTAAACATGCATTAAGTTGTCTATTTAGGCGACAATTTGCTAGATCTAGTGACGTAATAATCTTAAAGAGTTAGGCAACATGTTTTATTTTTAAATTAACGTCAAAAATCGTCTTCTAGTTATTTCGAGAGATTTTCAACGAAAAGGAAAAGTTTACAATTTTCCTAACTATTTTACGACTTGCTCTAAATTTTTTCTTGACTTTAAGATTCATTTTTGATTACATCCAAATTTTTGGAAGGTTTTTCGGAATTTTTCTCGGTAAAGGAACTAGGAATCCGTCCATTTTCTATCCGATAAAATTCATTTGGACCGGATACGTTGGAATTCTCTCCCCGATTTATATATCTGAGCCAACCCTTACAATTGAACCAGTTTTAAGTCTCTAGATGCCTCAAGTTGCAGCTAATCGCTATTAAATAAATTTTTAAATTAAACAAAATATTTATTTTAATTTAAGCGTTTATTCCTTTATTTATTAATCATTAAAAAGCACAATTTTTAAAAATAATTAAATAATTAATATACTTTCATTGCTAAAATGTTTTTCCAAGCTCCCAACGGCTCAAAACATATATTTTTCTGAAAAATCCTGAAATTAACCTTTAGTTTCGCTCATGAACTACTCAGGAAAAATAAAATCACCAAAATCGAGCAAATTTTTTACAAAAAAAAAATTTTTGATCGAAAAAGAGCAAGAAAATTAATTGAAGAAATTCATGGATTTTTTAAAAAAGCATAACTCGCTCCCTAAATTTTTTTATCCAAAATCCTGAAATTAGTTTTAGTTTTGCTCATCAACTACTCAGAAAAAATCAAATTAGCCAAATCGAACGAAATTTTTCTATTTAAAAAAAATTTGATCGAATAATTGCAAGAAAATTAATTAAAAGAAATTCGTGGATTTTTAAAACATCATAACTCGCTCCCAAAATTTTTTTTTCTAAAATCCTGAAATTAGTTTCTACTTTCTGAACTACGCAGGAAAAATAAAATCACTCAAATCGAGCGAATTTCTCTTTTAAAAAAAATTTTTTGATAGAAAAAGAACAAGAAAATTAATTGAATAAATTCATAGATTTTTTAAAAAATCATAACTCGTTCCCAAAATTTTTTTATCCAAAATCCTGAAATTAGTTTCTAGTTTCGCTGATGAACTACTCAGGAAAAATAAAAATCAGCCAAATCGAGTCAATTTTTCTTTTAAAAAAATTTTGATCGAAAAAGAGCAAAAAAATTAATTGAAAAAATTCATCGATTTTTAAAAAAATCATAACTCGCCAGCGGGTTAATTTTTTAAAAAACTTTGTTTCACAATTTCCTCAATGTATCTTTACGTTCAATTTTCCATAATCAGATTTTCCGATTCCTTAACAAAATTTCCCGAAAATCGTGAAAATTTCATCGGAAATTTTTACAGACATAAAAAAATTACAAAATCATTAAAGGGTTAACAGACGAGTCTCCGGAAAAGAATTACCATAGCAATTTGAATATTAATAGACTTGCAAAACACCTGTTTTCGCAAATTATCTAATTATAAATCTCAAAGTGGTTTTATAAAAATTAACTCAACTCGTTACTACAAATAAATTGATTGAAGTTAACAATTTAAATTAATCATCTAAATATATGATTGATTGATATTTTTTTTTCTTAAAAAATCTCATCATTTGCCATTCAATATTTTTTCCTCATCTTAAAAACCTGCAATTATTTAAGATGAAGAAAAAAAAATTTTTCAAAGTCATTAACAAGTTTAAAAATCACATACGATCAAGTGATCATACCTTTTAATGTATCTGGATATTTCCGTGTTGTAGAAAAAAAAAATAAAGACGAGACACGATGACTTGTAAAAGAGATGAATTAATTAACGATCAGATGTTGATTTTTTCTGTAATAAAAATTAATAAAAACGATCAATTCACATTAGTATGTGATTTAAGAGAATATCATCGATAACCAGTTTCACTTTTCATTAACTGGATAGGTGATCGAAGTCACCTGTAAATAATTGGTAATAAGGATCTGGTGTTAATGGTCCAATAAATCACCGTCATTTTATTGGGAAAAAATCGATTATCATTAATATTTGGGACCCGACCCACTTCAATTCATTGAATAATTAAATAAAATAAAACCAATGAATTTATAGACATTCAATTAAATGAAATTGCAACTCTGTTCTTTATCCGCATAAATTTGGCATTAAAAAAAATATATTTATTTCAGATAAAAAAATTTCATCGGAATGCAGTGAATGGAATATGCAAAATCTCTCAATTTCAATTATTCCTCGATTAAAAAGTCAATTGCATTACCAAAAGACTGTACTGTACATCAAAGGGAAATTTATCCGATAATAAACAATCCTCCCTTTTACAATTAAATAAAACAAATACAGGAATATAATTAAAAATAAAATGTAAATTATAATTAAAATATTTATTTTTGAATTCAATAAAATTGCCTTACCTCTCCTGAATCTGCCGAATAAATTTAATTAACTTGTTAGTCTGACCTTTGCCAACCATAAAAATTACCGGCAAGGTTATGAGAATCGTATTTCATATTTAACAATAATCATCTGATTTTATTTAATTTGATTATCAAATAATCAAATATGATTAATTAATTTAAAAATTAATCTAAAACAGTTGATTTTTGTAAAAAATAATTTAGTCGGAGATTATTTATTGACTCTGAAAACCTTGACTCTCTCGAATAAATATTGCAGAAAATTAATAATTATTTTCTAAAATTACAAAATAATTTGCGATTCAATATAAATTATTATTTTCGCAATAAATCCCATAAATCATTGAATTTCTACTTACCGATTTCCAATTTTAAACGGAAATTTTATGAAGAAATTTCGTCCTGTAATAAAAACAAAAATATGTTAAGAAGATTATTTAAGGAATAATTGCTATTTTCATGTGATAAATATACCCGAATCCCTCTCGTCGAAATTAAAACCAATCTCAACCGTTTATTTTATCTATCAAAATATTGATATTTTTATTATCGAAAGATTATGATTAAATTTCAATCGTAAAAATTCAAAAATTGAATTTACGATGAACATAAAAATTGTTTAAAATAAAAATCTAATTTCCTTTCTATGCAAATTAAAAAAATTCACCGAACCAATCCAACCAAACACATACATCTCGCGAATTAAATATTTATATGGAAAAGTCAACAATTTCGCCACCTTTTTTTAAATCTACATATTAATTTTAATAATAAAATTTTCTAATACATTATTTTTTCATAATAAAATGTAGTCTGAATTTTTTGAAAATTTTATCCAAACATATAAAGTTGAGCATGCAAACTTTTATTTTGCAGAAAAAAGTTTACCATATCAATTCATCCAATAGGAAATCGTACAACTGGAATTTCATTCTAAAAGAAATCGGAAAAATTTCCTGTAAATTAAATCGTCAGTATATTTTATCTGGATAAAAATTTGATTGATTATTCAATTTCATTGGATGGTGTAGTTGGCATTGGATGGTTTGATATCGAAATGGGTGCATAAATAAATTATTAGTTCATGTATGTGTTTAGCAACCATGTAGTGTATCATTTTCGTATAGATTTCAATTTTATAAAAATGCAAGCCAAAAAAAAAATTAGAAACACTGAATAAAAATCTATAAATAAAATATATGCGGTTTCAAAATTTATTTGAAACACCAAATTAATTCTACTAATATTTCTGAACATTTAATAAATTAAATTGGTATATTGAATCGTTCGATTGAATTAAATATTTTTACTTTAATTAATTTCAGGATTTTTTAGTTAAAAAATTATTTAGGCGAGTTATGAGTTTAAAAAAATTAATGAAAAGTTAACCGGAATTTTGAATTAGGCGACTTTCATAATTATATTAATTAATGAAGGGAGGGAGTTTTTACCAAAAATTATTATTTTAATCAAAAGCCTTAGAATTTATAGAAAATAATTCTTCTGTAAATAAATTTAATCTAACAGTTTCGAGTTAAATGCAAAATTCTGCGAATTTTGGAAAAAATCCTATGTATTTTCATTTAATGAATTAATTATAAGTTAAATTATAAATAAATTAGTTTAAATGTATTTTTAATTAAATTAAATAAATTTTAATAAATTAATTAATTTTTTTGTTTTATTGAAAATTAATCAATTTTAATTTGCAGCTATTCAACAATCATTTCCCGTTATTGAAGAAAATGAGTACCGAAATATATATTTATTTGAGTCTCCGGGGACCCCCAATAAGTTCAACGCGCAATAGCTTTTCATATGCATAAATTTCATGGAAAATATGCCTCATCTTTACATTCGCTCTTTGAAAGCTCTATGTTGGATAACTAATTTTATTCATTTTCAATTTAATTAATTTGATTTGATTTAATTATAAAATCTCAAACTTTTGTACAGAAGTTCTGATTAAGTTTAAAAGTCTGTAGAGAAGCTTTATGTTTTGAATAAAATTTTTTACGTTTTTAAATGTAATTTAATTCCAAATAGTTACATTTAAATTAAATCTGAAACGTTCCCGCAAAATGTCTACAAAAGCTTTGAGTGCTCAAAGAAAGCTCTACTTAGGGAAGTAATTTTGTGACCTACTTTCCAATCAAATATTTTAACTGCACCGAAACTAAAAGTGTTCCGGCAAAACTCCGTGTAAACTTAAAAGCTCAGTGAAAGCTTTAAGTTTTGAATAAAATTTATACGTTATAAATTTTAATTTTAATCTGAATAATTAAATTTTAATTAAGTCTGGAACTTTCATACAAAAGCTCTACGAAAGCTTAGAAGCTTAAAGAAAGCTTATAGTTTGGGGTATAGTTTTATTCGCATTGACACCTACGTTCCATACTGCGAAGAAACTCAAAATGTTACGGTAAAGCTCCGTGTAAACTTAAAAGCTCAGCGAAAGCTTTAAGTTTTGAATACAATTTCTTTTTCGTTTCAAATTCTAATTTTAATCCGAATAGTTACATTTTATTCAAGTCTGAAATTGTGCTACAAAAGCTCCCCAAAAGCTTAAAGCTTTTGGTGTGGGGTATAATTTTATTCGTATTGACACCTACGTTCCACCCAAATATTTAAACTGCAACGAAAATCAAAATATCTCGACAAAAGCTCCACATAAACTTAAAAGCTCATCAAAATCTGTTAAGTTTTGAATAAAATTTTTTATACATTCTAAATTCTAGTTTTAATCTGAATAATTAAATTTTAATAAAGTCTGAAATGTTCCTACAAAAGCTCCACGAAAGCTTAAAAGCTCAAAGAATGATTTTGGTTTGCAACCTTATTTTATTCGAAGTGACACCTATTTTCAATCCAAATAATTTAATTGCACCGCAACTCAAAATGTTCCGATAAAAGCTCCACATAAACTAACACGCTCAGCGAAAGCTTTAAGTTTTAAATACAATTTTATACCCTTTTAATTCTAATTTAATTTCCAATAATTAAATTTTAATCATATCTGGAATTTTTCTACAAAAGCTGCCCGAAAGTTTAAAAGCTCAAAGAAAGTTTTTGGTTTGGAATATAATTTTAATCGTATTGACACTTAATTTCCATTCAAATAATTTAACTACAACGAAACTCAAAATATTCCAAAAAAAGCTCCACATAAACTTACAAGCTCAACGAAATTAATAAGTTTTGAATGAAATCTTATACATTTTGAAATCTAATTTTTATTTAAATAATTAAATGATAAAGATATTTAAGATTTTCCAAGAAATGCTAGGCCTTCGGAAGCTAGATCCAACAATTCTCAGATTCCAATGAATTCTAAATTTTCATTATCGATTTCTGGTTCAAAAAATCATGTCAAAAGATAATTTTCAAAAAGGAAAATGAATTCCAAACTTAAATCAAGGAAATGAGATAAAAATAAGAAACAAGTAGAAGAAATCTGAGAAAATCCTGAAAGCTAGTAAAATCTTGGGTAAAGTCGTGAAAATGTAAATAAAAAAAATCAGAGAAAATGTCGGTAAAAGTTAAGATTAAAAAAATGGAAAAGCCAAGAAAGCTCAGAAAAAAAGTTTAGAAAAGTAGAATGAAATTAAAATTAACTGATTAAAAATCAGAAAATGTGGTAAATGTTAAGAAAATTTGGTTAGTAATCAGAAAAGAGGCTGCGGCTATTTTTCCATGCTATTATTGGATTATCGAGTAATTTTGAGCTTTTAAAATTTTTGATTGGCTTTTCATTGTATTTTCAGAAAATTAATTAATTCAAAACATTTCAAGAAAATGACAAATTGTATAAAAAAAATATATAAATTTCTTAAAATCAGGAAATTATCCAATGAAAATCGGAAAATCTATCTATTTAATGTAAAAAAAAATTGCAGAGCTTATTGGGATTTTTTATGATTTTTCACGCCATTTTCCTGAGGCATTTTTATTTTAAAAAATAGGCTAAATTTAACCAAGAACAAGAATTTTTTTGGAAGTAATTTAAGTTACTTATTACAAAAAATTGGGGACTCAATTTAATCCTAACTCAATTTTACATAATAATACCAAATTGCAAACAATTCGTACATATTAGATTAAATATTAAATAAAATGTAGAACAATCCTGTTATTTCTATCCATTAATTTATTTATCAATGAGATTACAACTAATTAAATAATTATTATTTAATAAAAATCACATAATCAAATTTCCATGAATAATTTATTTTATTTTAATTAAATAATTTTATAATTTTCCAGGCAAGCATAATTGTGGCCATCTACTTGTCAATTGTTAGCGTTTATGGGCAATATTTTGGACGGCCGGGTCTCGGTTTCGGTTACAGTTCATTGACCGGTGATTTTGGTGGTCCATCCGCATTCGGATCGTACGGTGGCGGTGACAGTTCATATAATGTACGAGATTCACGGCAAGATCGAGGTAAAAATCGTATTTATTATTTTTTATTAAACAATCCAGCTAGACATAAGATGAATTAAGGAAATTAAAAATTTATTATTATTATTTAAAGTTTCAGAATTAATTATTGCAATAAAAAAATATTTCGCTACTTGTTGCGTGTAAAATCATTTAGAATGGCCATTTTATAACAGCGAAATAAAAAGAGAATTGCGGTAAAAAATTATTTCTCGGACAATGAGTTTTTGGATATCTCGAATATAAAATATTTAAAATTAAATTAATAATGAAACCAGACGAGACTGACGTTTTATGTATTAATTTACCTTTACGTCCTTGATACCGTTTTTTTATTTATTTGACTCAATTATTTATTTATTTTGTTGGTTGGTATTAAAATTGTCAAAAAATCTATTACACGGAACTGTAAAAATTAATTAATTCCAAAAAATGTACGGCTGGTTTATGGGAAAATTTATGATTTCATTCATATTTATTTTTGGGAAGTGAATTTAAAAATAAACTGACCGGTTTTTTAAACCATTTCCGACAATATAATTATTAAATAATTCCAAACGACATTTAAATCGATCAAATCGATATCATAATTATCGGAGAGAGTTTAAGATGGAAATTTAGACGGCACGTGGATCAAATATTAATTTAAATCATGAAAATTCCGATTTTCATAAATTGTTCAGAATTTCAAGAAATTTACAGAACTTTAAGAAATTTTCGGATTTTAATACAATTTTTCGATTTTTAAAAAATTTTCAAAATTTCAAAAAATTTCAGGATTTTTGGAAATTTTTTTCAAAAAATATTCTTATAAAATATAATAAATTTCGAAACATCTTCGACTTTCACCGGCTGACTGGTTTTCTAAAATTTGTACGGTTCTTTTCAGATTTTTCTAAGCCCAATCCCGACATTTTAATCGAATTTATTCGATTTGTACAGACTTTTTTTTATCGTTTCCTTCACAACTTTTTCTAACATTTTTCTACCATTCCTAAACTTTCAGACTTTTTTTCTAGGTTTTATGCCCGACTTTATGTGATTTTAATGAAAATATCCGCTACATTTTGACGACTTTTTCTCTAATTTTTTAGCATTGCGACTATTCACGATTCCGAATTCGAAAAGCTTTTGGAGGAAAATTTCAATTTTGATTTAAGTTCCATTAATCCGATGAAAAGTGAATTCCAAATAAATAGAATGAAGCTAATTTAAAGCTCTCCGTGAACTTATGACAACTTTTATAAAAGCTTTTCAGGTGAAAGTTTCACATTTCGTTGCAGTTAATTTATTTAGTTGGAAAATAGGTTTCAATACGCATAAAATTATACCGAAAAGTTAAAGCTTTCTCTGAGTTTTTCCGATATTGGAAAGCTTTCAAGGGACAATTTCAGTTTTGTTCAAAATTTCATTTATCGAATAAAAAGTAGATTCCAAGCAAACAAAATAAAACTTGTATTAAAAGCTCTCAGTAAACTATGGCGATTCTAAAATAGCTTTTTGAGAAAATATGAAATTTCGTTATAATAAAATTATTTGGCAGAAAAATCGGTTTTAAAACATATAAAATCAAATTTCAAACTTACAGCTTTATTGAGCTTTTTCGATTTTGAAAAGCTTTTGGTGGAAAAATCTAGGTTTCATTAAAATGTAATTAATCGGATGAAAAGTTGATTTCAAATAAACAAAATAAAACTGTTATCAAAAGCTCTCAGTAAGCTTTTGTTTATCAAGAGTGAATTTTGTGAACTTTAATAAACGCTTTTCTGAGAAAATATGAAGTTTCATTTTAGGAAAATTATTTAAATGGAAAATACATACGTATAAAATTATATCCGAAATATTAAGCTTTCTATGAGCTTTCAAATTCATTATCAGCTATTTCGAAAAAATTTCAGATTTTATTTAAATTTAATTGATCGGATAGAAGATTGATCTCAAAATTAATAACGTGAAGCTTTCATTAAGCTTTCAGGTCATCAAGCTTAAGCTTTTGTCGTGATTGTGACAATATTATTTCATTTCAAAAGACTAATAAGGGTAGAAAATATTGCAAAATTTATAACTAAAACACGACTCTAAAAATTGGCAAACCGATTTCGTAGGTTTCGACTGATTTTCTTAAAATTCGATTTGAAAATTTCAAAATTGTCCAATTCACGTAGCGTAAAAATGCAGGAAGTTGCTTTGACAGTTCGGTAAAAATACAAAAATTAAATATTTCCGAAAAATTCAAATTTATCTAAGAAAAATCAAAAATTCGTAGATGAGAATTTTAAATTTCGGACATCGCGACATTTGATCCTGATTTCCCGATCATTTTCTTCGCATCCGAAGAAATGTAATGATGCAGTAGGTTTATAAATTAGTTGGGGAAAAATATAAAAATATCAAAACTAAACTTTTCGTACAAAAGCTCTGCGAAAACTTAAAAGCTCCCAGAAAGCTTTATTTTCCGAACCGTGTTGTTCACGTTTTACAATCTATTTTCTATCCAGAAAACGATCCTTTAACGAAATTTGAAATTGTCCCAAAAAAAAGCTTAAAAATTTTAAAAGTTCATTGAAAGCTTAAAATTAAAATCTTATTTTATATAATTTGGAATCAATTTTTTATCCGATACATTACATTTAAATGAAATATGGAATTTTCATAAGAAAGCTTATCCAAACTATTAAAAGCACTCTAAGTTTCGACCTTTATTTTTTAATGTTTTAAGATCTATTTTCTATATAGATAACGATTCTTTAACGACATTTTAAATTTTCCAAAAAAAAGATTAAAAAATTTCGAAAGCTCAATGAAAGCTTAAAATTAAAATGTTATTTTTTATTACTTGCAATCTAATTATTATCCGATTCATTAATTTTAAATGAAATATGAAATTTTCGCTAAAAGCTTTCTCAATATAATGTGAGCTCAATGAATGCTTTAAGTTTCGAAAGTTAATTTTTTACGTTTAACATCTATTTTCTACTCAGAAATGAATTTCATGAAATTTCAAATTTGATAATGAATAATATTATATTTTAATTAAAAGCTTTGGATAAGCTTTTGGAAATTTCCATGACGTTAAATTATTGGGATAGAAAATAGATTCCAGTTTTTAATTTTCCACGGCGTTGTTTCAACGAAAACTTCAAATTTAATTATTGGGATTTTAATTAAAAGCTAACGGCACAACCCTAATTTAAATAAAATTATTTTCCAGTAACATAGAAGAGGAAGTGTAATCAAAGGGTTCGTCGCTGCAGTCTTTCGATTGACATTAATCCAAATCACCAGTCCATATACCTGATTTGTTAAGAATAATTTTTTTTTCTCTCTTTTTATTTATTAAAATTCAAGGTTTACAATTTAAGGAAATTATTACATATTTTTATTTAAACATTTTATTAACAATTTCGATTAACATTAAAAGAAAAAAAAATAATAATAAAAATAAACTTGCATCATTTATACGGATTAATATTAAAAAAAAAAAATTAAGCTCTCATTTTCCACACTCATAAATTTCATAATAATTCTTTTACTTGTACAATTCAATTGAATATATAATATGTGTATTTCTACATACATAAAAGAAGCAAATTGCCCAATTTTTAAAAATCAATTGTAAAAAAAAATAATTAATAAATATTATCTACCGTTCGCGACAATGGTCTTTTATTGAGTAAATAATTACCCAATTAATTAAATAGTCTAATTAAATTATTGCCAGTTTCTTTTTTTTTTTAACAAATATACTACTCAGCTGGATATAATATTTTTCTCATCCATTTTATTATTTAAATTGGAAAATAGATTAAAAGAATATTTTTTATTTATTGTATGTCCCTCAACTTAATTACTCGGAATGATAGATTTGAATAATTTTTTTTTTAAATAATTTATTATGAATTATTTATGTCATTAAAAGTGGCAATTAAATTATAACTGATATTAAAATATAATTTTTTTTATTTGCAGGACCTGTAGTATTCCCACCACCGCCACAGGACGGTCCGATGGAAACGAGTGGCGTTATCGTTGGAGCATCTGGTTTCGGATTCGTACCTCCCAACGGCGGACACTAAAACCGAAATTGACCTCAATTTATGCAAATTTTTTATTGAAAAATCTTGTCAAACAGAAAGAAAAGAAGAAAAATTGTCAATTTGCCACCAATAATAAATAAATTAATTGTAAATATAAATTCTAGTGATTTGTATAATGAATGTTTGATGAATTGAATTTGTATAATTTTTGTATGCCTGAATTTTGTGTGTGTAAATAATGTGAAATATATAATTAATTAAGTAATTAATGAAATTAAATAAAAAAAATATTAATTATGAGCGTATGTGATTAAGTAAAAAAAATATTTGTAATTTATGTAATTATTAATTCAATTGTGTTGTGCAAATAATTAGTATGTAGAGTAGATATATGAAATAATTATTTATATGAAATAGATAAATGGAACGGAGGAGGGAGGGGATGAAAAACAAGCAAATATTTGTATTAAATTTTTATTAATTTCCTTCCAATCTGCTTAAATTAATTGATGATGAAAAAAATAGAATTATATTGTTATTTATATGAATTTAATTTTAATAAAATTTATTATTATGGATAATTTTAAATGGATCGATTTTTTATTTTATCTTCTTCAACTTGGGCTCATTAAAATTTATTTAAGGGTTTTTATTGATTTAATATTTATCAATAGTTTTCTTAAAATCTTATGAATTTCTGGTTAAAATTGTCATTTAAATTAGATACTGCAGATAAACTAAATTTTGACCACTGGAAAATTGTGTTGCCTTAATGACAAAAATTCGCGGCAGTACGAGAAAAAAGTTCTAAGTTTACAGAAATTCAGAAAACCTGGTTAAATTTTAGGAAAAGTCGGAGAAAGTTGGGATAAACGAGGGCAAATTTAGCAAAAAAAAATCCATTAACAGTAAGACAAAATTTATTTTGGAAATAATTAACCGATATCCGAATATAAAATAGATCTTTGCACGTAAAAAATTAAGCTTTCAATAAGCTTTCGAGATATTTAAAGCTTTATTTTGGGAAAAGTTTAAATTTCTTTAAAGCACCGTTATCTGGATAGAAAATAGTTAGAGCTTTAGTTGAGCTTTTACAAGTGTGGATAAGCTTTCTTTGAAAATCCCGAAATTTCATGTAAATTTGATGAATAGGATGAAAATCTGATTCAAAATTTCATAAAATAACATTTAAATTTTAAGCTTTAAAGCTTTCGAGATTATTGAAGCTTTCTTTTGAGATATGTTGAAATTTTGTTAAAGAATCGTTATCTGGATAGAAAATTGATTTTTTAACGCAAAAAATTAAGTTCGAACGTTAGAGCTTTAGCTGAGCTTTTACGAGAGTGGTTAAGCTTTCAGCGAAAGTTTCAAGATTTCATTTCAATTTAATGAATCGGATAAAAACTTTATTTTAAATTATATAAAATTAACATTTTAATTTTGAGCTTTCTATGAGCTTTCGAGATTTTTGAAGCTTTCTCTAGGAAAATTTGACATTTTGTTAAAGAATCGTTACCTAGACAGAAAAGAGATTTTTACCGTAAAAAATTAAGTTCGAAAGTTAGAGCTTTAGCTGAGCTTTTACGAGAGTGGTTAAGCTTTCAGCGAAAATTTCAAAATTTCATTTAAATTTGATGAATCGGATAAAAATTTTATTCCAAATTATATAAAATAACATTTTAATTTTGAGCTTTCAATGAGCTTTCGAGATTTGTGAAGCTTTTTTTCGAAAAATTTTAAATTTCGTTAAAGGATCGTTATTTGGATAGAAAATAGATTTTAAAACGTTAAAAATTGGGTTCGGAAAATAAAGCTTTCCGGGAGCTTTTAAGTTTTTGTAGAGCTTTTGTACGAAAAGCTTAGTTTTGATAATTTTATATTTTTTCCCAACTCATTTGTGAACTTTCTGCAACATTACATTTTTTTGGATGCCAAGAAAATTGTTGGGTAATCCGGAACTCCGTGAGAACTTTCACGAATTTTTATATAAATCCTACCTGATTCTGCATAGATTTCATTATTAATTATTTGAATTGTTCTAGACATTTACTGTAAAACTTACATTTTTTAATCAATATTCGAAGGTTCAAGTATTTCACTACCAAGATTTATTCGGTATGATTAGATTCCCTCCTGTTCTGAAGAAAATGTCCTGGGAACTGCAATTTTCTTCGAGACTGTCAACGAAATTATGAATATTCTGGGCAAAATTATCGTCCTGATTTCTTCTATTTAAATAAAACTTTTGGGACAACCCCTTAAGGTTTTAATATTATTAGATAGAAAAATTAATCTTTTAATCAAATCCAATTCAAAATATTGAAATATAATTTTTTGACAAAATTTTCCGATCGATTTTCTAAAAAGTTTTAGATTTTTCATTATATTTATTTGACTTGCTACATTTTCCAGTAGTTCAACACATTGTTTACCGTTTTCGGTGTTACCTACCGCCTGGTCGTTACATCTACCTCTTCCACACAGGCAGTGCCCCTTCAACCAATTTCTAGCATATGAGATTATCAGCCAGATAAGAAGTATTTGGTCAACCAATTAAAATGCTTGCCATTGTCCATCTAATTAATTTATTTTGAGTGAAATTTAATATTTTCTGGATAAATGTCTACAAAAATCTCGGAAGCTTTTAATTAAAATTTTTTTTTGTTTATTTTAAGGTTCTCTTTTAGTTCCAATCAAATCTAACATTTTCCTACAAAAGCTTTTAGAAAATAGAGCTTTTTTTAGTTCAAAATTAAGTTTTGAATATAATTCGAAATGCATTGAAACCTACTTGTTTTTTAAATAATTTTGCTGTCCCGAAATAACATAATTTCTAAAAAAATTCAATTAATGTCCTCAAAGCTTATCAAAAGCTTTTAATAAAAATTTAATTTTATATATTTTGATATCCGTTTTTCATCGGAATAATTAAGTTGTAATCAAATCTAAAATTTTTCTGGAAAAGCTTTCCAAAAACTTAAAAGCTCAAAGAAAGCTCTTAGCTACGCATATAAATTAGCATTTCTGGACAGTTCTGGACATTTTCCGAACGACAAGCCAAATTCCAGATAACAATCAAACAAATAGGTACCAAAATTCCTGATTAAGTTCATAAAATTCTGCAAACCTCATGGAGATATTGATTGCAAGCCAAAAAAAAATTAAGTGACCTCGTTAATGAAATTTGCTTTCTCAAAAGTCATTTCCTTAAAAATTAATTAATTTCAGTTGTATTTATATTTATTTAAATACATAATCTAGCAAACCACCCATTCTATGAAAATCCCTAAAAATGATTTCGACCCAACCATAACAATTTATTATAAAATTTCCGACAGTAAAAATATTGGGATTTAAATCCTCGATCCATACGGACGGTTTAAAAACCATTTTAAATAAATCCCTTTTCTAAAATAATAGTATTAACGGGTAGTAAAAATTAAATACCATTTAACTTTCGTATTTTAATTTACAATCACCCAAAAAAAAATTGAATTAAAATTGAAATAAAATTGAAATTGAATTTTTAACTATACAATAGGAAGCCCATTCCAATCCACGTACTTTCGAAAGTTTTCCATGAATAATTGTAGAAAATTGTTAATAAATAAAAAAAGGAATATGTAAGAATATGAATGAATAATTCCGTGGAAAAACGACCATTCGGATTAAACTCTCATAAATACTAGGGAACTCTAGGGACGAAAAAAATTGTAAATGCAATAAAACCTCATTTTTATTTCTCCCATCCCGATGGATCATTTATAAAATTATCCTCATCCCCCCCTATCTCATATACATAATCCATACGGACTCGTCTCATATTTAAGGGTTGATTTAGTTATACAATATTCTCCTAATACAGTCCCGATATTAAAGGATAATAGAGGATTTTCGGGAATCATAGTGCATCCGATAAAACCGACACGCCATTTGGATCCCCCCCTCGCACTTCGATGTCATCATGAAAATAACATTTATTATTTATAGGAAAATAACATTTATTTTGGGTGATGGTTTTTCATAAAATATGAAATTTTATTGTAACTGGGAAAAGAAGCGTCAATAAGGGTGGAACGCCCCCGTTTATCCTGTTTAGGGAAACTATGTTAAGTGGTTTAATAAATTTAAAAAGAGATTATCTAAAACCTCATCTATATCATTCATTTAAATGCAGAATGTATTATTCCAATTTCACTCAAATGTTGCATGGTTTTTTGAGAAAAAACCACCACGTTTTGAGTGAAAAAACATATTTTTTTCTTTAAATAACCGAACCGTTTAAAAAAAATCTGAGTGAAACCTTATTCGAATTTCACTCAAATGTTGTAAAAATATTTTTACTGGGTAACCGTGGGACAAGATTTTTTGTTTAATAAAATTCTGTTGAGTGAAATTTTTTGAGTGAAAAAATTTTTGTTAGTGAAATTTTTTGAGTGAAAAAAATTTTTTTCTTTAAATAACCGAACCGTTTAAAAAGAAATCTGAGTGAAATATATTCATCAATTCATAATTGGTGTTAATCATTATTCCAATTTCACTCAAATGTTGTACAAATATTTTTTCTGGGTAATCGTTGGAAAAGATTTTTGTTTAATAAATTCTGTTGAGTGAAATTTTTTTGAGTGAAAAAATTTTTTCTGAGTGAAATTTTTTTGAGTGAAAAAATTTTTTCTGAGTAAAAGAAATTTTTCTTTGAGTGAAAAAAAAATTGTTTTTAAATAACCGAACCGTTTAAAAAGAAATCTGAGTGAAATCTACCGTATATGCTTAATGAGGTGATAGACTAGGGTGGTTAATGATGTCAACATTCTTCTTTAGAAATTGTTGAACGACAATTAAAAAATTTTTATTTACAAGCATTTCATAATTGGTGTTATTCATCAAAAAGAAACCATCAATTCAATGATGAAATATTATCGCACCGATATCAATTTCAATTTTAAAAGTTAAACTTCTCGTTCCCCCCGATATTAAAACTTCTGCTTTTTGTAAAATTATTTACAATATAATATTCCCACCCAATTTCCATTATATCCCCAAGTTTAAATTAATCCCTTTTGATAAAATGATATTATCAAAATGTTTTCTAAACGAAACTAATTTTCCTACCCCCTTCCAGGAAAAAAAAAGCTCTCGACAGAGTTGCTTTTGTATATCAAATACATTGAAGGATTTTGGAATGCAACCAATTTTGAAATTAAGGTGAATGAAGAAAATGCATGGATAGTCGATCGGATACCACCATTCCCCCGTTTCACTCGACAGAATTCCAACGATAGAAATTTAATACATAAATAAAAAAAACGGAAAAAACTAGGACAAACCAAAATAAATATTAACATAAAACATTTTTCCGTTGTTATTTTATAATTTATTTTACCTTTTAACGTCTTTTAAGCATAATGTCTACCTATATGAGAAATTACGATACTTTTACCCCGACAATTCCACCTACATGAGCTAATAGGGCATTAGGATGGAAAAAAACGATTGCATTGTATTTTAGGAAAAAGTTTTTGGTTGCAAATTAAAAGTAGGAAAAAAAATTATTTTCCATAAAATAAAATGACTTTGGAAACTGAAACTGGGGATATGCAATATGTAGAAGTGGAAGAGCTCCAGTATCATCAACTCTCATTAATTGAAAAACTTTTATCTACCGCAACATATATTTTTTATTTTTAGAAAACTTTAAAATATCATAGAGATTTTCGCTATTTATCGGGTATACCGGATATGGATGCAAGTATGGCAAAGGCCAGACTTAAGGTCATTCGTGATAATCAGGTGGTTGGTTCTTTGTTTGTTCCACAATATCCTCACCGAACCCTACGGTTTCATTTCAAGTCATCAGATTTTCGGTTTCTTTAAGAGAATTTCTCGGAAATTTACAATTTTCCCGAAGCTGCCACAAAGATTTTCAAAAAATTCAATTTTTTGGAGAAAATAAATGTAATTTAAAAACGATAGATGTTTTGAAAAAATTTTCCTAATAAAATCTCTTCAAAAATCACTTAGAAATAATTCGCCATTATTTGATTAAAAAATTGTAGGAAATTCCAATTTTGGCCGAGATTCTAAAACCAGAATTTGTAAACCAACCCCTAATGATTTTAAATTTATCAGATAAAGAAATCCATTCTTTTAATGAATAATTTTTAAAATTTCAAAAAATTTTGAATTTCATTGGAATTATTTCGATTTTTATTGTACAATGTACATTTCCCTCGATACCCCCAGATATCTCCAAAACCATTGATTTCCCACGAAATGTTTATTTAATGAAATTCATTCTTTAACCTTACAGGATCACTTCCTTATAATCAGATTAGTCGGATCCTAAACAAAATTTCGAGTAATTTCGATTTTTTCAAAATCGTACTTAGAAAAGGGATGGTGAAAGAGTTCTTTAGACTTGATTTCGAGAAATTTTGTTTCAAGGTTGGAAGTTGGAAGTATCTAAATAAAGTCGAGATTGAAAACATCAATTAGAAACAAATGAGATCTCAATGAGATGTTCCCCCGTTTTAGGATGTCTAGGATATCCAACGACCACCTTCCACATATAATATGTACACAGCATCTGTTCTGAATGTTATGCTACAGACGTGAGATATTATCTAGAAAACGCTTCTAAACAATTACGATGATAAGAGTTAAGGTTCAGAAAGTCAGTAGCTTTTAAGTAATTCCCAAAAATTGGCTTAACGGTGCCAATTTATTTAACGATAAATCGGGAATTTGGAGTAAAGTATTGTGACTGTATTCAGTGCCACCTCACTGAAACTGTACGGGACCAGATTCGTCTGTTACGTTACTGTAACCTACGTTTCGGTTAGTTATAAACAAGTAATTCGAAATTTCTCAACAAAAGCTCACAGAAAGCTTTTTATTTTTATTCAAATTACATAATTTTTAATCTGTTTTTTACTTTATTCATTAAATTTGAAATTTCCCTTCAAAAGCTCGAAAAATAAACTTAAAAGCTCAAAAAAGCTTTTGGTTAATTTTATAGGTGTTAAAATCTATTTTTCAAACAAATAGATTTATGTTCACAACATATAGAATTTTCTATAACAAAACCTTTCTAAATAATAGAAAAGCTTAATGAAAGCTTTTAATAAAATTAACAATCGATATATTTGAATTCTATTTTCTATGCGATTAATTAAATTTGATTGAAATTGTAAATTTTCCTTCAAAAGCTCGGTAAAATCTTAAAAGCTCAATAAAAGCTTTCGGTTCTAATAATAATAATAATAATTTTATACGTTTTCAAATCTATTTTTCAAACAAATACATTCATGTTAACAACATATAGAATTTTCTCCAACAAAAACTTTCTAATGAATAGAAAAGCTTAATGAAAGCTTTTAATAAAATTAGAGTTCATATTTTTGAATTCTATTTTCTACCCGATTAATTACATTTGCATCAAATTTGATATTTTTGATCAAAAGCTCAGAAGAAAATATAAAAGCTCAAAAAAAGCTTTCGGTTCTAAGTATAATTTTATACGTGTTGAAATCTATTTTTTAAATAAATAGATTTATGTTCACAACATATAGAATTTTCCATAACAAAAGCTTTCTAAATGATAAAAAAGCTTAATGAAAGCTTTTAATAAAATTAGAAGTTGGTATTTTTAAAATCTATTTTCTATGCGATTAATTTCATTTAAATCAATTTTCCTTCAAAAGCTCGGTAAAAATTTAAAAGCTCAATAAAAGCTTTCGGTTCTATGTATGATTTTATACGTTTTGAAATCTATTTTCCACCCGATAAATTACATTTATATCAAATTTGATATTTTTCTTCAAAAGCTCGGCGAAAACTTAAAAGCTCAAAGAAAGCTTAAAGTTTTAGATATAATTTTATACATTTTGAAATCTATTTCCCATCTCTTTCATTTATTTTAAGTGAAATTTTAAATTTATAAGCAAAAACTTTATGAAACATGCCAAAACTCTTCGAAAACTTTGGGAAGTACAAGTTGTGTCCCAAATGGTGAACCAAAAATTATTTTAAATAAATAAAGTTACTGAGTCTTTACGAACAAAAACCATTGAAATGAGGGCATACCGTATGCGCCAAAATAAATACAATAAAACAATCGATTTCCTCCAATTTCTCGATAATAAATAATATCAAAAATAGAAATTGAATTGAATTATTAAAAATTCAATAGACGAATAGAAATTCGATATTTTAAAATGAAAATATTGATCAAATATTAAAAGAATTTTCGTTGGGAAAGGAATTGGGTGAAGTAAAACCGTCTATTACATTTTTAATAATTGATAAGCACCAAAGACATTTTTTTCTCTTCTCATCTCTAAGCTGATTAAATTTACTGCAGCAAAAATGACAATAAAATTATTTTTTTTCGTTTGTTATTAAAGTATAAACTTTTTATTATATCCCTTCCAGCAAGGATAACCGGTCAAATCCGTGAACCATTTTCGGGATAAGAGAAAACAGAATATAAAGTAAAGAAATCGAAGGAAAATAGTATATGTGTCGTTAAAAGGAAAAATGTTGGTTTTCAAAAAAAAGGAAGAAAAACAACATCCACCAAACGACATTGTGACTGGTGACTGAATCTCAAGAGATTTTCCTTTCGGGAAAAAAAAGGAAAATATAAAATAAAAACAACGTCTCTCGTACCAACTAGAAGAGGAAATGTATGAGATGAATAAAACTAAAACCAACAACTATACAACTAATCGTATTATAAATGATATTCCAGGGACTTTTCAACATTTTATTTCCATTAAAAATCACTATCGTTCTAGGTCCTTTTCGTATGTCATTTGGGATCTAGTATCATAACGGACTAGATTATATTTTAAATTTAGAAAAAAAATTGTTTTATATAAGTCCCATGAAATTAATTTAAAAGATTGCTTCGTTTTTTTTTCCTTTCATTCAAAAATGGATTAGATTTTCTATTACTAGATTTTCAGTACTAGATTCTCAGCTCAACATCGGAATTTAAATAAAAAAATGTGTCCTCCCTGGAACCCAAATGTTATTTTATGTATTTATTTTCAGATATTGTTGCAGTCGTACATTTATTATTATTATATTTATTATTTAATAGAACTAGAATATATAGACAAATTCCATACTATAAGAGTACCAATTTTTCTATCTCATCCCTCGTCGGTACAATGTTAAAATATGAAATAAGAAAAATATCGACATGGAAAATTTAAGAAAAATATTTTAGTTGAAGCTTAAATGTTAAGCGAATTTTATCCTGTTATATTATATAATAATATTTACATAAGAAATATTATATTGTACGGGGTTGTTTTTTCTATGAATTACTTTTCGCCACATAACCATCTCGAAGGAAAGCGTTTATTATCTGTACAGTTAACTGATGTTTCGCTATTACGATATAAAATTATATACATAGGATTATTTATATTTTGATTTTAATAAAAAATACCTACCCCAACAACTCGATTCAATAAAAATGGTTTAAATATTAAAATTTAATTTAAGTTTAACAATGTTAACGGCGACAATAGATCTCGATATTCATCGAACTGATTTTAGATTTTTAGATATTTAATTCAGGGTAAGTCTTCCCATATATCCTCTTCTTGAAATTGGCTAGTTAAATTCCAATTATTCTACATCGATAATTAAAAGTTTTAATTTCCCCGAGAAATTACTAAAATTTCCTAAAAAAGTTACATCGCACAATGCGACATTTGATCCGGATTTCCCGATAATTTTCTTCGGATCCAAAAAAATGTAATGATGCAGAAAGTTTATAAATTAGTTGAAAAAAAATACAAAAATATCAAAACTAAACTTTTGGTACAAAAGCTCTGCAAAAACTTAGAAGCTCCCAGAAAGCTTTATTTTACGAACCGTATTTCTTACGTTTTAAAATCTGTTTTCTATTCAAATAACGATCCTTTAACGAAATTTTAAATTTTCCTAGAAAAAAGCTTAAAATCTCGAAAACTCATTGAAAGCTTAAAATTAAAATGTCTTCTTATGTAATTTAAAATTGCATTTTTATCCCATTCAATTAATTTAAATGAAGTGTGGAATTGTTGCTGAAAGCTTATCAAAACTAATATATTAAAAGCGCAACGAAAACTCTAAGTTTCGAACTTAATTTATTACGTTTAAAAATCAATTTTCTATCCAGATAACGGCCCTACTACGAATTTTCTTCATTTTCCAAAATAAAGCTTTAAAAATTTCGAAAGCTCATTGAAAGCTTACAATTTTATGGTGATTTTATATTATATATTAATATGAAATATAATTTTTATTTAGTTCACTAAATTTCGATAAAATATGAAATTTTCTCTAAAAGCTTTCAATCATTTGTATGTTCAAAGAAAGCTTGAAGTTTCGATTTAAAGTTTTTTACGCTTTAAATTCTATTTTCTATCCAGATATCGATCCTTTCACGAAAATTCGAAATTTCCCATAAAAGCTTCCCAAATCTCGAAAGCTCATTCAAAGCATAAAATTAAAATTTAATTTTTTATAATCTGGGTTATAATTTTTATCCGATTCATAAAATTGAAATGAAATATGAAATCGTTGTAAAAGCTTTCCCTAACTATTAAAAGCTTAAAAAAGCTTTAATTCCGATTTAAAATTTTTACGTTTAACATTATATTTTCTCTCCAGATATCGATCCTTTCACGAAATTAAAAATTTTCCTAGAAAAAAGCTTAAAAATCTCGAAAGCTCATTGAAAGCTTAAAATTAAAATGTCATTTTATATAATTTGGAATACAATTTTTATCCGAGTCATCAAATTTAAATGAAATTTCTGAATTTTAGCAGTAAGGTTTTCCACATTTGTAAAAGCTCAACTAAGGCTTTAGAGAGAGAGCGACTTAATTTTTTGCGTTACAAATCTATTTTCTATCCAGATAACGATTCTTTAACAAAATTTCAAATTTTCGCAAAATAAATCTTTAATATTCTCGAAAGCTCATTGAAAGCTTAAAATTTAAATGTCATTTTATGGCATTTGGATTCAAATTTTCATCCGATTCATCAAATTTAAATAAAATTTTGAAATTATCGCAAAAAGCTTATCCACACTAGTAAAAGCTTAACTAAAGCTCTAACTATCGAACTTGAATTTTTTCTTTAAAAATCTATTTTCCATCCAAAATAACAGTAAAACATTAACGAAATTTCTTTAACTTATTCCGAAATAAATCTTCAAAAATCTCGAAAGCTCATTAAAAGCCTAAAATTAAAATATTATTTTATATGATTTGGAATAAAATTTTTACCCAATTCATCAAATTTAAGTGAAATTTTTGAATTTTCGCACAAAGCTTTTCCACACTTGTAAAAGCTCAACTAAGGCTCTAACTTTTGAACTTAATTTTTAACGTTAATAAATCTATTTTCTAATCAAATAACGATTCCTTAGCAAAATTTAAAAATTTTCGCAAAATAAATCTTTAATAATCTCAAAAACTCCTTAAAAGCTTGAAATTTAAATGTTATTTTATGTAATTTGGATTCAAATTTTCATCCGATTCATTAAATTTACATGAAATTTCGGAATTTTCGCAGAAAGGTTATCCACACTTGTAAAAGCTCAACTAAAGCTCTAACTACCGAACTTAGATTCTTTTCGTTTAAAAATCTATTTTCCATCCAAATAACAGCGCTTTAACTAAATTTCTTTAACTTGTTCCGAAATAAACCTTCAAAAATCTCGAAAGCTCATTGAAAGCTTAAAATTAAAATATTACTTTATATAAATTGAAATCGAATTTTTATTCGATTTATTAAATTTCAATGAAATATGGAATTTTGGCAGAAAGCTTGTCCAAAGCTTGTATTAAAAGCGCAACGAAAAAGCTCTATTTTTTCACCGGCAGATAAAACAGATTCGAAAATGATTAAATAATATTTTAAGTTGCTGAAGTAACCGCTAAAATCAGACATTTTCGTCTAGCGATTGTAAGTAACCGATTATCTAAACAAATTTTGGAATGAACTCAATTGCAAAGCGATTATTATCCACCCTCATTATGGAATTGGATTATAATAATAAATTGTAGATAACAAACTAATAACTAATCATTCATGAATTAATTATAATTGAATTAACAAACATTCAATGAATGGAGACAAGAGGAATTAATTATCATAATTATATAAATCAAAACTAGTAAATCATCTTGAAAATAAGAAGGGATGGAATTTCCTTGGAATCTCATATTAATATAATGTGTCAATAAATTATACAGAAATTAAGGAAAAGAATCCATTTTTCTCTGGGTGTAATGTAAAATTACATGATAATTTCTAAAGGGGCAGCTCATTTTATTTAACAGGTTTATTGCCGTATTCCTGCCCTATTATAATTATTTAACAAAAACATATATCCCCGAAATTGATTGAGGGATACATATTGGGATAGGATTTATCCTAGGAATAATATAAACATTAATTAGAATGGTCATTATTATACAAAATTCAATACTCTCTCACAGGATCCCGGTTCAATTATTTACAATTTGATGAAATTCTATACATTTATATCTTCGAAGTGATAAATAAATCGCTTATCATACCTTTTTACAGTGCCCAATAGACAGGATTTAAATGTATATTTATTGTTATACATATATTGGGTTGATATTGGTGTTAATATGCGACCCCCATCGATATATATAACCAAGGAGGGGTAGTTTAATGGGAGATAAACAGGATCGATTGAACATTGACCAATTAGTAAAATCGGGGGGTGGCTACAACAATATCAATAACCATCAAAACCAAAATATATCACTTATTGGATATACTTATGGGGTATCATCAAATCGGAACCAAAATCTTTCTGTACCACTAACTTCTCATTACCCAAATAATCACCCTTTGCGCCCACACCTGCTCTTTCTATATTTTATGTTAATTTCTTACTTATCAGCAAAATATGTTGATGGATATTCTCATGTTATAACATATAAGACCGAGAATTATATATAAAATTTAATTGATTTGGATGACCTTAATCTTTATAACCATCAAAGTGACAATCGACCAAACCGATATCGATATCTTCTCCATCTTTCAACGTCATTTCCTGGATAGATACCTCGTTTTATCCATACGAAACGAATAAATATTATTTTAAATGGATAGGTGCAAATTAAATCTACCCATCCCCCCACATCCTCCATTCCCCCGGACCATTTTGGAACAATATTATATCGAATTTTGCCAAATATTATTCGCATCGATAACTAATAGTTTGGCATTACTTTCCCAATTTACTGTTCAATGAATTACGACGATTTAGAAGAGAATATCGTTTAGTGAGTTAATAGAAATCTACTCCCTGGAGGGTGTTATAAGATTGAGGGTGAAAGTAATTGAACTTCGATTACAATTTAAAATTCTAATTGGGGATATCCCTTAATTTTAACAGACAGTCATGAATGACTAAATAAATTCGCTATAAAAAATTGTTATAAAAAAGCTCTAAAAAAAGCGCTATAAAAAGGCTCTATATTTATTCTAATTCGAGTTAACTTTACTCTTAAATTTATATTTAAAATAAATATAATCATTAACCGTTGGAGAATTTTAACGTTAACTGTATCTTAACGGTTTTTGTCCATGCTGCTATAAAATTTTGGTACTAAATATCCAAGCCACAAAACCGAATGGTATAATTTTCAACGTTCGGAAAGCTTTGATATTAATTTACAGAAAGTCCTCTTCAGGAACCAGCTTTTTACTTGAAGTTATCTGTTGGACCCACGTTAGGCGCCAAAAATATCAACTTTTCATTAAAGTTGTAACATTTATGGATTTTAAGACACACGAGGGGAGCTATAATGTTAATTATTTATTTAAAGTATTTAATTTTTAATTTCAGATGTGGAGTTGGTAAAAATAAAATTCAAATAGAGCAAAACGGAATATCAAAAATGATATGCACCGGCAGGGGATATCATTTAAATACGAAAATTAGATGGGAGTTGATGCAGTGATTTTATTGGAGTTTAATCTTATTAATTTTTTTTTTTCTTTTAAAAAATTTTCCCAAAAGATTTTAAAAATAAATTTTAAA
>JANTOP010026548.1:0-12333 GCA_027564815.1 Symmerus nobilis | reverse complement strand
TTGACATTTTTTACCGACATTTTTGAAATTTTTTTCCCGAAATTTGTGATAAAATTTTCCCGAAATTTTTGAAAAAAAATTTCCGGAATTTTTGAAATTTTTTTCCGAATTTTTTGAAAATTTCTCATTTTTCAACATTTTTTTCAATTTAACTTTTGCAAATTTGCTACCCACAGTTTTTTATTAAGTTTTCCTATTAATCTATTTCCTCCGTAACGCACAGTGGGCTAGAGACGGATTCTAGCTAGAAAAAAGTATACAAATTTTAAGACTTAAATAACATTCCCTATCTGTTAAATTAGTGAAAGTCTAGAAAATTTCCCGGGAAAATTTCAGTTAATTTCATGATAAATTATAGAAACTTTGATGCTAGTTAAGGGGCTATTCCGAATAATTTTTCAAGTGGAAAAATATTTAACGAAGAGATATTTTTGAAATTCTCCAAATTGGTCCCAAAATTTCCAAAATAAATTTCCCGAATTTTACAAAATATTTGTAAATCATGTTCATTGGAAAATTTACCAAAAAATTAAGAAAATTAGCAAAATATTTACGATAGGGCTCGGATAAAATATCAGGAAAGATTCTGGAAATAGTTGGGGAACCCGAGTAAATTCTCGACGAATTATATCTCATTTTTCAGATCTTTACCCGAATTCAACCAGCTCAGACTTTTCGCAATGTCTTCCGATCTTTTCCGATATCTTTCTAATTTCTTCCGACTATTATCGGACTTTTCCCACGGTTATAAACTCGAAAGGCCTAAAAATCAAATTTTAAATTTGCTTATGGGAAAATTTTGCTCAAAATAAAACATTAATTTTTTTCAAATTAATTTGAAGGAAATTTTCACTTCGCAAACTTAAAAATCTAAGTTTCAATCGAAACTCATTTTTTGGGATTTAGAAAGAATTTCAGGGAGTTTCTGGCGTATATTTGTTTGGATAATTATTGGGAAATGTTAATTTCTTGGAAAATTACCGAAAATTTATCCGGATGATTTTAGAAGAGTCATAGAATTTATCAGGAATTTCCCATAAACTATGAATTTTTAAAACTTTCTTCTTCGTTTTAATTAGAAGAATAATGAAATTTGGCCTTCGAATTTGTTTGATAAATATCCTTTTGCTAGAATTTGTTAGAACCATTATAGATTTTATCCCGATTTCTTGCGAAATTGTTATATTGTTGCGAAAATTTTATTTATTTAAGCGGAATTATTTACAGATGTGCAAAATTATGCCAAAATATGCTAGAATTTTTTAGAACTAATCTGGAATTTCTCTGAAGATTTTCAGAAATGTCTTCGACTCTTCTCTGTAAAAATATTGCAATTGTTTGGTAATATTTCAATTGCAAATGAAATTCAATTCAAAAAATTATCTAACCTTTATTAAAAATTGTCTAGATTTTGTTTCAAATTTCGTAGATATGTTCTAGAAATTATCGGAAATTTTCCAATCCAAAATTTTCCCGATTCTATTAAAAAAATAATGCGAAATCTCAATAAAATTTTATCACATTTTTACAGTTTTTGGAAATTTTTGTTGAATTTTTGAAAATCGTTTTAAATTCCTTAACTTACTTATTTATTCCTAATAAAATCGTAACTCTTTTGTTCTTTAATTTAAAAATCTATTAGTTCAATTTATCCCTATTCAGAATAGGGGAAAGATCGGAGGATCATAAGAAAGTCCTTCCAGATATATTACAATTTCCGCTTAAAGTTTACCGACTATTTCCGACTATTTCCTTGACAATTTCTTACATTTTCCCGAAAATATCTAAAGTCAGAAATGTCTGAGAAAAATCGAAAATGTCCGAGAATGTTTAAAAAATGTCAGATATTTATCATTGAATTATCGTAATTTTTAAATTTTTTAATCATTTTGTGGATTTGAAAATTGATAACCGAATTTATTTGGAAAATTTTTTTTTAAAAATTTCAAAATAATTTTTTTTACAAATTTTTCAAACTGAAAATTAGTAAAAAATTGTTTTTGGAAATTTTTTTTAAATATTTTCGTTAAAAAATAAATTATTTTTTAAATTTTGTTTGCAAGGCCGGAAGATTTCTACTTCTCCTTCCCCTCTCCTCACATTCCAAAAATATCAAAATAATTTATTTAACAAATTTTGTCGAAATGAAAATTAGAGAAAAAAGTATTTTTTTGAAATTTTTTAAAAATATTTGCCTTCAAAAATAAATGATTTTTTAAACTTTGCTTGCAAGACTCGGAAGATTTCTACCTTCTCCTTCCCCTCCGTTTACCTTCCCTACCCTATACACATTTTTTTTACATATTTCAAAATCTTTCTCCCGAAAATATTTTTCTCCAAATGTTTTTTCGTTAATTTAGTTTCTCCAATCGTTTTTGAGATAAATAATTCCTAAAATTCACCTATTTTTTCCGCTGCCTACTCGGATCTTCCCCCTTAAACTAACTCATCCTCAAAACTCAATATCAAATAGCAGGTCGAATTGATTGAATTGGTTTCAATCTGGTCAGCCTGTTAACTCCCATATAATTACTGACCGTTTTGTTTCAATTTCATTAAACATTGTGCATTTGCCGCACTAGATAAAAAAAACTTCTAAAGATTTATTTTCAATTATCGAAAAAAATAATAAATTTTAGATTAACGAGTCGCTTATCCCATAAATCATCGATATGAGAACGCGGGTACGAAAAAACCGATGATTTTTAAAAGATGATCAACGCGGATTACATAAGAATTCGCTATTTGAAACATGAAAATGAAAATGTTTTTATTATTTTATTATCTAACTGCCCCCTTAAAACAGACAGGTCATCGAATTTCGTATTAGAAAAATCAATCAATTTAACAGAGCGGTTAGGCGAAAAAGAAAAAAAAGGAGGAAAATTCGATTTAATATGTTCAACCTCTGTAATGGTGTTTTCTTTTCATAATTAAGTCTTTTATTCCCCCGATGACTGACGTTCGAGAAACATCTTAATTAAATTAAAAACAACAAAACACCCATCCAATTAACTTTTAGAGATCCTCATTTTTTAATTAGATTTTTCCCATCTCTCCGAATCGAAGAGGTATTGAAAATCGATCTTTAATTAAGACAATTATTAATTATAATTTTTTTTACCTCTTCAAGTTAATTTCATGGTAGTTAATTTTCCTGTACGGAACAGTCTATAATTAGAACGATTTTCTTTTTTTTTACGAATTCTCTTGGTTCAATGGGATATAGTAATTTTCATTCAATTTTCTAGGAAAAAAAAATATTTGAATAGAAAAGAAAATTGACGTACCCATTTACTTGAACATTGTATAATGTTTGACGTACAAAAGAAAAATTGAAAATCGAGGAAATCCAGATGCTTTTAATAATTACTTTCTTTCGTCTACCTCTTCCGTCATTTGGGGATAATTGAAAAAATATGAAAATCAATAAAGAGGAATATTTTAGAGGAAATTAATTTGATAAATTGTCTGAATAACGATTATAATTTATGGTTGAATTTTATTTTTAGGCTTTTCCAGTACAGAGAAAATGTTCGTATTTATCTAGGGAAAATCTTATAAAACCACTTGACAATTCATGCAATAGTGAAAATATATTTCGCGGGGGGAAAATTTGTTCCGATTTTCTCGTTCTATTTATTTTAAAATAGAGATTAAAATGGGTGTCGGTAAATATTTTCAGAAAAAAAAAATATATGAAAAACTCATAAAATTTTACAATGCAATAATGCATGCAATTTTTTCTGCTTACATTTAAACTCAAATGAAATGCAGCAAATAAATAAATAAATATAAATACAAACATTTCTCTAATGAAATGTTGCATAATTTTCTCGATTTTCATGAAAACGAAGGAAAAAAAATATAAAATATTGAGAATTTGCAATTATAAAAAAAAAACAGACAAACTAACTAATAAACAAGAATGCATTTATAATTTTTGGCAGATGTTTTTGTTTAAAATGCAATTTAATTATACATTTTGCGAAAAGATAGATATTTTTGCAGATATATTTTTCAATTCAATTAGTGAAACGAATATTCTATCCGAATGGAAAATCTCAATTAAATTTCCAACAAAATATATATATTTTTCGAATTATAGCAGTTAATTTTCAATGGATGAAATATATATAAATAATATATATTTTTTTTAATGGCTTTAGCTTTAGCGGTTTATAATCCAGGGACGAGATTATATTTGGCTTAATAAAAGTTAATTTTTATTAGCTTTAAGGCCTTTCAATTTTGTAATTACAAAACGATTTAACATTATTTTGATACCGAATTAGATATGATTTATTGGAAGTATTCACGTTGTGATTATTGAGAATCTAATGAATACTTAGGAAACCTATTGTCCTTGGAAAATAAGAAGTTCCTTATATATAGTGGGGATTTAAAGATCACCTCGATTCTGTGGCGCACTATTAACATTTCCTTAACAAAATGATACAGCCTTTACCATATGCGTTTGTTTTATTCAGGAGAACATTACTTTTATTACCGAGTGCATGCCGAATATTTTTGTCAGCTGGAAAAAAATGTAAAAATGTAGAAAGTTGCTTTGATAGTTAGGTAAAAATAAAAAAATTAAAAATTTCGGAAAAGTTGGAATTTATCTAAGAAAAATTAAAAATTCGTAAAGGCTCGTACCGATAAAATTGAATATCGGACACCGCGACATTTGATACGGATTTGCCGATAAAGTTCATCGGATTGAAACAATTGTAATGATGCAGAAAGTTTATAAATTAATTGACTAAAATTATAAAAATACCAAAACTAAACTTTTCGTGCAAAAGCTCTACAAAAATATAAAAGCTCCCAGAAAGCTTTATTTTCTGAATAATATTTTTTTGTTTTGAAATTTATATTTTACCCGAATAATGATCCTATAATGAAATTTAAAATTTTCGCAAAAAAAAGATTCAAAAATTTCGAAAGCTCATTGAAAGCTTATAATTAAAATATCATTTTATATAACTTGGAATCAAATTTTCATGCGATTCGTTAAATTTAAATGGAATTTGAAATTATCGCAGAAAGCTCATCCAAACTATTAAAAGCGCAACGAAAGCTCTAAGTCTCGAACTCATTTTTTTACGGTTAAAAATCTATTTTCTATCTAGAAAATGATTTTTTACCAAAATTGCAACTTTTTCCAATATAAAGCGTTGAAAATCCCAAGAGCTTAAAATTTAAAAGTCATTTTTCATAATTTGAATATATTTTTTATTCGGATACATTACATTTCGATAAAATATGAAATTGTCGCTAAACATCATTTTCAATTCATTGTAAGCTCATAGAAAGCTCTAAGTTTATAACGAAATTTTTTAAGTTTTACAATCTATTTTCTATATCTCTCCTTTCACGAAGTTTCAAATTCCCCTAAAAAAATGCTTCGCAAATCTGGACGGCTCATTGAAAGCATATATTTATGCAAAATTTCAGGCCGATAGGTCGATTTTTCAATGGCGAACAAGCTAATGATTTCATGATAATTTGCCTTCAATTCAATTAAATTCAATTCTTTAAAGTTTTCGATTTAATTTTCCACGGAGCTTTTTAAAGGAAGTTTCCGATTTACATTTCAGTTTATTTATTGGGAAATAGGATAGATTTAATAATGAATAAGATTACATTTTAAAATTATAAAATTTAAAATTAAATATATATTTATAGCTACTAACGGAACAGTTCAACAAGCTGAGCTTTACAAGCTCTACCACCGATGTATTTGTACGGCTCCCAAAATAAGAAACAATTTTAAATTATTATTTTAATTATTAATATTTATTTATTTATTAATTATTTAAATTCAGATTATAACTTAATATTTTATTAAACAACTTATTTATATAATTGTGTTTTTTATACCCTGAGTCCACCAGTTCTTGTAGAAAGCTTTTTCTTCCTATCCGTTTAATCCCAATTAATTTTACCTGCACCGCCTTCAAACCCTTGCGGTATTTAAAGTACGTTTAGAGTAGAGGTAGAAGGAAGTAAATAACCGCCATATTCGGTTATAGCAGACAACGTTGATAAGAAAGTATCTACCCATTTCATCAAAGTTTCCATTCCGGTAGTTTCACACATTCACGTCTGAGTATCATAAGAAGTGCAGAGAAGTAAAAAAGGGGTTGTATTCTGCGCATAGAAGCCCAGCCTTACAAAAATGGAGCGATGGCTTCAAAGCAACTGTTGCCTACTGTTTAATATTGCTGCTTGCAAATATCTTGATTATATGCCATGTTCAGAGGAGCGAAAGATGAAAGTGGAGTGGCGTATAGAACGATCGACATAGCTGAAACCGAGAAACTTTTCAAAGAAGTCAACGTCGGGAACAGATTATTAAACAGACAATTAACAATAAATCTCATAAGCCTGAAAATGTTTTTGCTCTAAATTCGCGACTATCAAAGTTAAAAATCTCGGAAGGTAAAAATCGATCTAGAAGTGATTCTTCTGAATCTGGTACTTACCGCTTGGTTTTAAGTCCTCTAATCCCAACTCTCAAATGGATCTAAAGCTACCGAAAACGGCACTCACAAGCTAATGGATCAAAGAAGTACATATTTCTGTATTACCTGAGCCTAGCTCGACATACTTAACTCATGTAATGCCAATTCACTAGTAGGCTGTGATGGAACTGTAGTTAATAAAGGGCGGAAGAGGGGATCATAAGGTGTCTTGAGAACAAGTTTATTCGTTCACTCCAATGGACAGTGTGAATCCTCATTTTAATGAACTGCCATTTAGAAGTGTCCTCGAGATCATAGACGGGGTTCGCTGAGTTTAGTGGGCGAGATACGCATATATCGCCTGCGAATTCCCTGATATCTCATTTACAGATCTCAGCAAGGAATAAAAGTATGTGTTGAAAACTTCGAGGGCAATCGAAACAGGTTTTTTCGATCTGGTAAAATATTTATTTACAATATACGTCCCAATATGGTTAAAATAAGAAGTACTAACTCTCTGGGGAGCGGGCTAACAATCTTCTATGAGACAATGAAACGCACACGGTACCTCCCGCAGAAGTACTTGTGATGCCACCATTTGTCGAAACGCTTTCTTTTATCTCGCGGAGAACATCCTGTTGCCCATGATGACTGACGAGAGACCCGAAATTCGCCTCGATGCCATCAAACAAAATTGCAGGGAATATGGCCGGAATCAGAAGAAAAACGCTTTAAAAACAAACTCTCCCTGATATCGATTTTTATGTTGACAGTTCTAAGAAATGTAACAGATCAAGCTTTTACAGAGATTTTATTAGCCAACAGTTTGTGTGAGTTCCCTAAGTATCCATGTAACACTCTTGCAGTAGAACGTATAGTGAAATGGGGTGCGGGTGCGGGAGAGAAGCTAGGAATAAATTTATTCGATTCAACAAATCTCAATACTCCGTTGATATGTATTGGCCACAGAACTAAATAAGAACTGGGGTACATTCTTTCCAATCAAAATGTAGGCGATAATCTGATCGGTTGACCACCTAGCATAGCTGATCAAAACTGCTTTGATGCTTAATCCTTGCATAAAGTAATTCAAATTAGTTAATTCACAGAAGGCATTTCTTGATCGGCATGAAATTTTGCTGATGCTTTACTAACCTACTACGCAACTTTTCCGTGCTGGAAGAATTTGATCATTTTTCGACGCACCCTAACGTTCAGTTTTCGGCAAAATAAATAAGCCAATTGAACAGATATTTGAATTATGATATAGAATAGAGCTTAATTCAAGTCTTTAGAAGATTTCTATAATTTCGTACAAAACCATATCGTGAAATATTCGTCAACTTGGTCCACATCAAAATTGGGATTAGAGAAGTCTGAAGTAGAAAATAGAAAAAGTTTGGTATGTGACCGCTGAAACTTGAATAAAGTCCAGAAAAGCGTGAAAAATTCGAAAAAATCTGGCCAGTTGATAGAAAGCCTTGAAAACTGAGGGAAAATCGATAGAAAGAGGATATAGTCATAAGAAGTCATGAAAATCCGTACAAATTTTAAAGTATAAAGAAAATGGTATAAGAATGTCGGAAAAATTTAGGGAAAAGTAAAAAAAATTTATGAAAATGTTGACAAATCTAAAAAATTCCAAGAAGAATTAGAAGTGTCAAACATTGAATCCGAAATGTCTGAAAATGTGGGAAAAAATTCTGGAAAATTAGAACTATCTCTGCTACCTTTTCCCAATTTTTTTTTTCCGTATTAATCTGTGAGAGTTAAATTTATTAGATTGCAGATTTTTGAGTGAAATTGATCTTAACTCTTATCTTGGTGAATTTGGAACATCTGAGTAAAAAAAATTTTGAGTGAAATTTTTTCTGAGTGAAATTTTTTTGAGTGAAATGAATTTTGCTTGTCTAAGAATTTATAGAATTCAATGTCCACAAGAAGGTGAATTTATTTAAAAAAAAATTATGTATTACTATTTCAGCTTCAAGGCCAGATAACCGGCCGAATTTCTGAAAAATGTTGGTTAGATTCTAAATAATCAAAAGCTGTTAGAAGTAAGACGATATATATTTTTATCATCAGACATGCTTCTCGGATCCTTTTCTACTACCTCAAAGTAAGTACGTTTAGAAGGAAGTAAGATTTAGACGCTCCAATTCAATCCTAACAGATAAAAAATTGTTCATCTTATATTAACAGATTTTTTTTCTCTTCGTTTAATTTTAATGTTAGTCTCATTAAAAGTTATTTAACAATTAACGAGTTAGATATTATTTCATTATTAAATTGCCATAATTTACATCTTTTGAACCGTAATATTGCTTAGACAACGCTAGACAAAAAAAAATCTGGCTCATCTTGAACATAAAACATGCAAGTAAAAAAAATTATAAGAAACAAACATGTAATTATTATGTCTTTTGGATGAAGATGAAGATTGTATAAAAAAACACATAAACATCTTCACTTTCCAAATTAATTTTATTACTTTCTATTTTATGATATTTTAAAAAAATTGTTTGAGATGGGAAAAACATTATTACCCAGAGACTTCAAAATTTTGCCAAGGACCTCTAATAACCTATCGTTTCTTTCAAATTTCGAAAAGTCTCGAATTCATGACTATGAATCGATCCGAAACCACTGACTATCTTATCATATTATATCATAAATTTGCCCGTAATAATAACAATGGTTTTATGGCACAATAAAATTTGTAACGTATTCTTCTTGGCTGGCAAACAACAACCGTCCCCCCACTTTCCCAACTTCCCCCTTTTTAAATTACATAATTGCTTATCTATAATAAAACCTCCCCTTTTCTCAAGAACCGCTTGTTTATGAATCAATAATCGTAAAAATATAAAGAAAATTGACAAGAGTAAGAGGTTACCCGGAGTTATATATCTATAAAAAGGGAAATGTTAATATGTTTCAACAATGAAGATATCATTAAAGGTTGGATTTTTATTAATAAAATTAAATGTCGTTTAGTAATGTCTGTTTACTAGATTTCAGTCCGTTTCTTACATATCATCCCTAATCAATTTCTTTAAAAATGTAAATCCATTGGATTGGTTATAGAAAATCCTTTCAAACGAAGGGTTACAAACTATGTCCTGAAAATTTATTTTCTATAAATTTAAGATTTTTCCTTTGAAGGCTAGTGTTTTGTATACAAAATATACTTGAATTTGTTTTTAATTACTTCCTTTTCTGGGGATATGTAACATTTGTTGAAATGCTGCAAGCAATTTTAATCGATACTGTTTTTAACAGTGTATTTTTTTCCCACCCATATTTTCCCTTCAAAATTCGATAAAACTTTTTTCAAAGTTTCATGTTGTGTAATTTTTCCGTTTATTTATTTTTCTTTTTTTTTTTTTACTTCCTTGAAAGTCGGAAGTGTTGAAAGAAAATTTGGTTTGCATGCCAAATATTTGTTAAAATTATACTCCCAGAGCAATACGTAAGTTTTCTCGTTAGAAGTTTTGATTAGATGGATGATCGAAATGGTTCGATTAGACCAATATTCGATATGAGAGTTTGATTAGTTATGCACATCGAAGGGCCAGTTTATACATTCTATCCTCATTTTCCATTTTCCCTCTCTTTTTTTTTTACTAAATTTCCGATTTTGGTGCTTTGCCGTTTGCGGCAATCTATTTTTATATGGAGAATGAAGGGCGAAAAATGCGAGGAAAATTGTGAAAATTCGTGTAATGATTATCGAGCGGAAAATAATGGTGTTAAGCGAACAGATTTTCTTCTTTATAAATAGGAAAAATTATAGGGAGGATCATTAATTTAATTTGTAGATTATTTGTATTTTAATTAATTAATTAAAAGCGGGGATTGTCGATAAAATCGTCGAATCGATATTCATATGATGTAACGTGTCAGTTTAATCCAAAAAATCTAAAAATCAAAAATTCAGAAAATAGGGAAAATATATTAAACACGTTTTTCAATTTATTTAAAAATATTTTTAATATAATCTACAATGAATTTTCAATTGGTGATATCGCAATATGTTACAGGATTTTCCGCAGTTTTTCCATTTCAATTTTTTTTTCGTTGGCTTTTAATATTTAGCTATAAAATTATTTTATATTTTGCCTAGTGTTATTTGAATTACAATTTATACTTTTATGTAAAATTGAAAATTTTTGTAACCGATTCGTTGAGTGTATTCTCCGGGCATAAACTTTATGTTTCCGGTTTTGAAATAAAAGGTTTTCAACCGAAAACTATTGGTGTAGAGAAAATTAATTGGGAAACCTTTCTAAATTTTTTACCCAGGAAAATTCTCGTAAATACTCAGTCCCACTTGTTCTATCAAGAAGCAATCGAATTTATTGAATTCTGAAAATATATATTGGGAGGGGACCCTCAGCCTAAAGGTATTGACAGACCATTTAAATCATCCCCTATTGAATCCATTTGAATAAAAATATTAAATTTGCAGGAAAAATCGAAACCGTTTCCAATAAAACTAGGGGGTCCATCGATCCTATAAAAGCAGGGGGTTAATATTTTGATAAAATTTGTTTTACAATTTCCTTACTGTAGCCTTCCGTTTAATCTCGTATAATCAGATTTTCCGGTTCTTCCAGATAATTCCCCGGAAATTTACATTTCTCGAGAAATAGTCACGACAAAATTGAATTTTTTAAAAAAAATGACCTTAATCTCTTTCTTAATTATTTAGAAATAATTTTACTTAATTTGATTAGTTTCATAATTCAAACATTGGCGAATGCAAAAATGGGGATTCTTTAGATCAGAGAAAGATAGGTGGTGAAGTCTTAATTTAAAATCATTGAAATTGAAGATTTTCAGAAAAAGCTCTAAGAAAGTTCCAAAAGCTCATCGAAAGCTTTTAATTAAAATATTATTTTTGGCCGTATGGAGTCTAATTTCTCTCCCAATAACTAAATTTTAATTAAATCGGAAACTCTCGTTAAAAAGCTCTTTGGAAAATTAAAATCTTTACAAAAGCTTTAATGAAATGAATTGAAGGCAAATTACCATGAGCGCTTGGTTTACCCTTTCTTGAAAAATTTAAAAACTTTTAGCTAAAATTTCATATTTTATCTTAATTTAATGAATATACATATTAGATTCCAAATTATTTTAAAACTACATTTTAATTTTAAGCTTTCAATGAGCTTTCGAGACCTTTGACGTTTCGTTTTAGGAAAATATAAAATTTCGTTAAAGGATGGTCATCTGGATAGAAAAGAGATTTTTACATATAAAAAATTAAGTTCAAAACTTACAGCTTTCGTTGGGCTTTTATTAGTTTGAGAAAGCTTTTAACGAAAATGCCATATTTCATTTAAATTTAATGAATCGGATAAAAATTCGATTCCAAATAATATAAAACGACGTTTTAATTTTAAGTTTTCATTGAGCTTTCGATATTTTCCAAGCTTTTTTTCGGGAAAATTTGAAATTTCCTTAAGGAATCCGTATTTGGATAGAAAATAGGTTCTAGAACGTAAAAATATGGTTCGAAAAATAGAGCTTTCTGAGAGCTTTTAAGTTTTCGCAGAGCTTTTGTAGGAAATGTTTAATTTTGATATTTTTGAATTTTTCCTAAACTAATTTATAAACCTTTTGCATTATTGCATTTTTTTGGATCCCAAGAATTACGAATTTTTGATTTTTTTAGATAAATTTCAACTTTTCCGAAATATTTAATTTTTGAATATTTATCTAACTGTCAACGTAACTTTATGTGTTTTACATTTTTTACACTTTATAAAGATAAAAAAAACAAATAAATTAAATAAAATAAATAAAATAAATAAAATAAATAAAATAAATAAAATAAATAAAATAAATAAAATAAATA
>JANTOP010026537.1:0-12338 GCA_027564815.1 Symmerus nobilis | reverse complement strand
AAATAACGCAAAATAGTTTTGTAATACTGGACACACATGTAAGTTAAAATAGATTTAATTTTTATAAAGAAAAGGTATAGTGGTTTGTATTTCAAATTTATTATTGTTTTAATAGTATCCTGCTGTCTGATGACGGAAATATATTTTTCGAAACGTTGAAGCTAAGAACAAATGTTTTTTCATTTTAAAAAACACCCAAAATCTGGACCGATAAGCCCGAAAAATTCATTCAATAATTATAAAAAATATAGATACCTAAATTAATATAGCATAGATATAACAGTAACTTCGCCTCAAGGGGGTATTCTAGTCTAGAGGCATGAATTTCCGGCGGTCTTTGAAGGTATGTGCAAACGAAACAAAACATATTTTTACTATCCATTTTTTTATCATTTGTTTATTGATATTTTACGATTACATAAAAATTAACCGAAAAAAAACTTAAAATTCACAAAATTATGAGCTGGCAAAGTGGGTGGTCCAAAAAAAACTGGTGGGCACGATATCTCAAGTTCTAATGAACCGATTTATTTGAAATTTGGTGTGAATTTTTTTTATACATTCCTCTATCGCCTCTATCGCCTATCGCCAGGTATGCCCTCTATAATACGGTTAATTCATAGCGTATTACATGGAAATCGAAATTGAAAAAATTATATCGAAAACAAAATTGAATTGCGAGCAAAAATACATTGAAAAATCGTCATATTTCTACTAAATTTTCTCAAAAATTTGACGTGTAGGACAAAAACTAATCATGGCATTATGATCAGCGACTCCTAATTATCAAAAACCACCCAGTCTAGTCTAATTTTTTTTTTCAAATTTTGTACCATAGTGTAATTAATGAAATAGTGTTTCAAATTGTTGCTCTTTTCGAATTGATCAAAATCAGGACAAAGTGTAGATAATGTCGAGGATGTTATGAATATATCAACTATTGATAAGTTTAAGCGACTGTATTTTTTCGTTTCTTTTTTATAACTTTTTTCTACTTTTTCAGTCTTTCCAAAACTTGAACGGGGTTTCTAGACTAATTTAAATTATCTTAGAATTGTTATAAACTTTTCTACGAATTTGTATGACTTTTCCTACTTGGTCTAATTTTTTTCACTTTTCCGGCTTAACTCCAGCTTTCAGAAATTTTCTTGCCTTTTTCTTACTATCTTCCGATCGAATTTTACCGATTTTCCGGAATATGATAACGTAATATTCGCGTTATAATTTTTTGGAAATAATTATTTTTGAGAATTAATAAACCCGATTTGCTCATTTATTTAGTTCCTCAAAGTTAATATCGGTCTTCAATAGCATTGTGGAGTTTTTTTCTCGAAAAACGACTCTTCAGTATAAATATATCGAAATTCTTCAAAAAAATGTCATAAGGAAAGCCGATAAACAAATTAATCGTACGAATCATACAATTCTACAACTCCGCATTCTCTTAAATTAGAATCGAGTAATACCACCGATTTCAAATTACGAAAACCTGGTCTCATGTTGTAAAGTAATTTTCTAGATTTACAAAAAAAAAAAAAATAAAATGAAACCCCGAAAAATTTCAGGAATGCCTAAATGATGAAAATAATTCCTCATATTAATGTTTTAAGTTCCAAAGTAATACACACGAGTCGCATAAAGACATACAAAATGACTAGTCCGGAATATTATTTAAAACCATATTTTATGTCCTCTCCGATGACACTATATTTGTTTGACTATATTCATCTACCCGTTCGGTGGATCATAGCTCAGTAACCCTTTTCCCTTAGTTTCATATATACATACATACACTACATAATATACAACCTTTATCAACGATTTTCAAAGGAAAAGGTAAACCTAATCCGAAAATGCGAAATGTAAAATTAGGGAGTTAGGGTTTCAACGTTAAAATGTAATTCGCAAACATCTTTATTAAACTAAATGACACACCAATAACACCAAAAAACCATCCTCTATTTCAGTTTTATTTAAAATTATCGGACGTTCGGAAAGAAAATGAGAAGAAACAAACTTTTGATTGAGTATGGTAACTGTCGTCTCGTTGACCTTTTTTCGGTTGTTTTCAATGAAACAAGGAAGGGAAGGTAAGTCAAGAGATGGGATCGACCGTCCGATGAAAAATGTTTTTACATGGAAAATTCGACTTATATTAAAAGTTTATTTTAGCGTCTCAACAGAACGTATCGATTACGTATATATATATTATATCCAACACCTTTCAACCCTCATTTTTACTGTGATTCCGTTCAATATCCATATTATATTACAGAGTATACGTTAAGGGATAAACATAGTGTTCGATGAAATGAATTGGAAAAGGATTAATGGTCAATATTATGGTTAAATTTAAAATCATTTTGCAAAATACTTTAACATACGGGTTGTCGTATAATATTATATCGCTCATACCCATTATCCAAGGTTGGTTTTGTTAATGGCACAACAGTTCATGCGATTACTTCTCTACGTTTACTTTATAATAAATTTCAATTCAATTGTATTTTATATGGGGGAACTGTTGTAGGCACTTTGCGGTAGGCCTATCAAAAAATAATAAAACCGCATAACTAACCTTTCCTTCCGTATTGTTCGGAAAACAATATATATTTTTACATGTAAGTTGGTGTAGAAACTTAAGTTGATTGTTACTTTTTTTTTGTTGTCTTTTAGTACGAACCCTAATAGTACTTGATGAATTTAATTCTATATTTTGTATTCTGAAAATACCTATTTCTATTCCGTAAATGTAACATAAGGTCAAGATTGATGAATCATAAATATTACAGTATACATAGGTTAGATACTTCAGAACCTGATTCCTTTAATGAATTATCCCGATTGGAATATAGTCTATTTGATGGGAAATATATTCCGTATAATGTAACGTACCATGGTACAATTATCGAATTTGAGACATTTTGATACTTGCGGCTGATTGCATTCATACAGCGCTATCATAACCATATTATTTTCTGGTCCGATCTTGCAACGGCATATTACTCCCCATCATTGATGGACTACCTCAGCAACGTATGGAATTTGCGCCAAGAGATAAAGATCCTCCTAATCTTCCTCAAACTCGCCCTATTTAGCAATTCTGGTCTACATGCACGCAGTGATATTATGACTGTAAAGAATGTCTTAAAATTTAAAAGAATATAGATAAAAATTGGGGTAGATGTAGCAAAGGCACCCATAACACGCTTAATAGAACATTCTGAGATAATGTTAAAGAAAATCAGCCAATAAGGTTTTGCAATTTAATATTGAATTTATTTTAAGTAATATTAATTTGAATAAATGAAAAGAAAAAAATGTATTCATTTCACGTTCAATGAAATACCACGGATTGAAATTATTTCCCTTACTTTTTGGGATATGTTGCATTTCAAAATATCATGGTCACCCTATTTTTATAGCTATGAGATTATACAAATTACATTTTAATGCAAATACTATGGCAGCAATAGTTTCTGATATTCCATTTTACTAACTTTTATGTTTTATTTTCTTAAACAAAAATTACTGGGAACCATTTTTGGATTTCTTCGCAATTACTTGTCGCAATAATTTTGCGGGCAACATTATTCCTGCAATATCGGCTACATTGGGAATTATATGGCGGAAAGCTGCAAGTTTTATTGCCATTGGGAATGCAGTTTAATATTTTAAAACAAACGTTCATTGTATTGTATGCATAAGACAAATGTTTAAAATATGAGTATGTATTGGATTTTTTGAAAAATTAGAAAATTAGCTCAGCAGCAACCAACTTTATTGCTTTTCTATAAGTGAAAATCTCTTCACATTTATATATCACAGCAGATGTAGCAATAGCAAGGTTAGTAACAGTTGACCGAACTTTCAGGAATTGATGTTAGAAGGTAAAGATAAAAATGTACACAACAGTACATTTACAGTACTGTAAATACAGTACAGATACAGAAGAGTAGAGATGCAATCTGGTCCAATTCCTTCCTTAACATGCAAATTGTTAATGTCCTCCAAAACCTGAACCGTTGAAAGCGATATTGACATACTAATCAAACATACGGGCTGACATGGGGTTATCATTCTCCATAAACAGTCGCAGTGGGAAGAAGAATACTGCATCGTAAAAGGAAATATACGTTCGATTTTCACTTACTCTTACTTTAATCTCATAATTTTTTGGGATTATTGCAGCATTAACCTTGAATAACCTGCAGACATATGAAGACTACAGAGAAAAAACAAGGAATGTCACAAAATTTCGAAAATTAAGCTAAGATCGCCATTTAGTAGAAAAATGTCTAAAATGAATTATGGATTGTTAGACCATACATAATCGAGAATCCTTGAGAACTGACCAAATGATTTAGCTGATTCTGACCTGCACTCTACATTGTTTCGAATAATATTATTTCATTGCATTACAATATCGATACAATGTATGTATACATTGTAACATATATCATTTAAATTCTTATAATATAAATAATATTAAATCATGCATTAAATTAAAATCGTATACTAAGTATATTGCAATTTCACATCAAATAATTACAATTTAGTTTTTTTTTTTGATAAATCGACAATTTCTACTGCATGATTCATATGAATTGTTACATATGGATTGTTCATACATGAAATGAAATTTTTCACATGGGAGCAATTTTTGATGTTCGACCTATTACTCGATTTTCTATTTTCTTGTACAAGCAACCGAAATAATAAAAAAAACAACCTTTTTCTTTTCGGTAAACAATATAAATGTTAAGAAAACAATGATGAGGCCGAAAAAAATCCTTTTGTGGGATAGAGAATTGTTTTTCCATTCAACCATGTTTAATTTTCAGTGGATCTGAACGTTTCGCCATCCCATATCGTCCTTCCACCTTAAAAATACAAAATTGTTACCCCCACCTAATTTTTTTATTCTCTTGTTAACCAATAGAAAAATCAAATAAAAAGTTTCCATTAACTATTTGGTTTTGGATGGGATCTGGACGGGTTGGTTGATTTTAAATGTATCAAATTTACGGTTATCAAATTATTATTTTCCCTTAAATGTTGACTACTAATTTTTGACCAAAAATTATAGAAGTTAATTATACCGAAATTTAACAAACCGTATATACCAGATGCAACTCAAAAATGGCTTATTTTTCGATATACTTTATCTGTGGTTTGACAGTCCAGACGATATCCTTTTATGTACATTTGATTCGATATAAAATGAAGTTTTGTGAATGGTTCGATTTTGATGTTGTATTTTAAAGGTACACCAGGGAATTGTGAGGAAATTGAACACAAATGCCTCTGACGTCCTAAAAACGATGAGTTTTATTTTAAAACGAGTAAAAGAAGATATCGATTTGTTTGAATAGCCATTAAGGTCAAGCAAAATGTTCAATATCCTACCATATATACCAATGGTGTGGAGTCTAATGAACAGTAGGCGCGGACCACGACTTCTCATATAAAGCCATCAAGGCCTAGCCAGATAAAAAATATTATTAAATCTTTATCGGCAACACTTAAAACTAATTTTTATTTCTCCATATTTTCTTTTCATCTCTTCTCGGATGAATTACCGATATTTCCTCAGAAAATTAAATTTTTTTTTACATTTCTCCCTTATAAACGCTAAACAAAATTTGAGAGTTATAACTTCTTTCAGATAGTTTTCTGAATAATATTTTTTAGTTAATTATTGAATATTGAACCAAGATTTTAGAATCTAGATTTTAAAATTTCTAAACTGCCTTTAAAAATATAACTGAAAGACTTCTTTATCTGAAAATTGGTTAAAAGTAGGACACAGCCAGCAAAAAGCCCCGTAAATTACGACTTAATTTAGTTGAAAAAGTTGTGGAAAATTAAAAATTCGAGGATTAGCTATTTCCCTAAAATCATTGGTTGTTTTTCTAAAAAAATAGTTCTACAGTTTCGTCGGTGAAGCTTTGGGCTTAATTTCCCATAATGATTTTTTGGATTCCTTAAGAAAATTTCCTGGAAATTTAATTTTTCAGAAAAGCGCCAAAAGTTCGATTTTTCGGCAAAAATAACATAAATTTCAATACCGATGATTTATAATATTAAAAAAAAATTTGTTAATAAAAACTTTTCAAAAATTACAGAAATGATTTGCCATCATTAGATTCGAAAATGTTTGGAAAAAAATTCCCCTTAGAAATTCGAATAAAAATTATTAAATTTTATTGTAATTTTGAAAAGTAGATATTTTTTTAGGATTTTAATCACATAATTTGGAAAAGGATTTTTGGAAAGGCATTGATAGATCACCCTGGTTATCCTGGTTATAAGTTTCCCAAAAAGTTGACAGAAAAATTCAGAAAAAATAAAATTATTTCAAAACTCCTAATTTTTTTCATAAATGTTTTATTAAAAACTCTTCCAAAATTACTTAGAAATCTGCCATTATAAGATAAATAAATAAGAAATGTCCGTAAAAGTTCCTAGGTAAATTTCGAAAGAAATTCGTTGAATTTTTTTCAAGTCAAAAATTTTAAGGGGATTTTAGCCATATAAGTTGGGAAATGACATCCTGATCTTAAAGTATAGTTGTTTTCCAATTTCCCTAGAAACTATCAATTTTGCTGGTGTTTTTTGTATCATCCGCTGGTCCGCTGGTTATCTAAATTATAAATTTGAATTATTCAAATAGCCAACAGACAAAAATATTGGTAATTTTCTGTGCAGATATTGTATTAGATATACGAAATTTGATATAATTTGAAAATTCACATTCGAATTTTCACAAACGACAAAGATACGGAAATAAGAAAATGGTAATAAAATTGATAAAAGTTGAAACATTTAGTTACGATCAAGTTAAGATCATAACTAACCACTGATATATCCTAACATAGATTTGTTTTTGACAGTGGCGTGCAGTCTACTGCGCAGAATGCACAGCGCTTACCTGAAATATCAACAAAATCGTAACCAATTTTTATTTTTGCAAATTGGTACTACAAACAATTGTATTTAATAATTTTAAACCAATTTTACTCTCACATTAATGCATTGACCGAAGATAAATGGTTTTCGGCTCAAGCTGTATTCAGATTGGCTTCAAATCTATCGTCACATACAGTGAACGTAAATTTTAATTTTAAAAGAAAGAATAAAAGAACAGAGATGCATTGTAATTGGTTGGGATCAAAATTTAGTTAGTTAAATTTATTTAGTCAAATTATGAGAGAGAAGAAGGGGTGCTGAAAACAAAGTCTCGAAAACTAGCTTATGGTCTACCTCGCTAAGGTCTTAATGGTAGGCCCCTATTTAGGGCACTACACGATCGAAAATCTGTGTTTTAAAAGTGAGCAACAATACATTGAATAGGTATTACTGGAGTAAGGTGTTTTGGGAATTACTAGTAAAATATTAAGTAGTAAACATTGTTTTGTAAAATACATTTTCCTTCTAAATTCTAACCTAAAACAGGTTTTGAATTAGAATTTCATATTTTTGCAGGACTTTTACTAGATGGAAACAAATATAATATCTTATGGATCCCTGAACTATTCAGAAAGGATAGTAACAAGTTGTAAAGAGTAAAGAGTGATATGAAAATATCATTCACAACCAATTCAATTCATTGAAATAATTCAATATTAAGAATTAAGTCGTTAATTATTCAAAATCGCGAATCTTTCCGAAATATCTGTGGGCCAAGGGAGAAACGAAGAAGTTTCCATGGCTAATTTATCATCATGGCTAACCTATCATTCCAGGTTTATTTTGGGTACGCCTGTGGTATTAAAAGCCTGACGATGGTTAGTCCATGATTTTTGTTAAAAATCGTTTATTTAAAAATAGACCTTCCTTGATTAGTTGTAGGATTTAAAATTGATTTTAGGCAATTAGCTACCTAAACTGTTTAATCTTAGATGTTAGATGTTCCGTTGAATTGTTTTTAATGAACTCATTTAATTTGTGGACGAATTGCAAAGATATTGATAAGAACTTAAAAGATCTTAAAAACGAATCAATTATTGGACCATTTCTAGAGGATCTATTGTAGGTAGGATAATTTGCTTAGTCCATCACTATTATTAGTGATTTTTGGAGAGTGGTGGGAATTTACTTGTGATATCCTATCGATTTTCAGTAATTTATCTGTTGAAACCTTAAAGAATTTTGATGATAATCCTTAAAATTATCATCATAAAAGGCTGCACGCCTTATGGAAATGGTGACAGCGCTACACTGGTTTCTAATATTAATAGAAAAACGGCCGCATGATTATTTAATGTTGAGTTAAATAGGTACCAATATGCCGAAAGGACCATAAAAGATATATTTATGTATATAATATAGGACTGTCAATATGGCTTATTTTATATTAATTTTTTGCTCCTCTCATTTCATATCAATTCGGTTTAACAAACCGGCAAAAGGATTATATTGATTGATGGCCTCCTAACAAATAAAAATAAAAACGGAAATATTATATAAGAAGACGTGTATAAGTCATACAAACAAACATAAACCATTTAATGTTCTCGTTACGATTAATAAACTTCTAACTTCATTCGGCAATAAATAAGAGGAAAAAAACGTCTTTTTTGGGATTCTAGTCTTGAAAAGTATTCATTTTGTTTGGTTATTCTTTTTTCCCTTCCTTTTATAGCTTCAGTCGTAAAACCTTATTTCCCTTCAAATTTTTTTTTGGCCTCACCGTATACTATTTTGGCCTATCTATCCAATAATGGTGGGGCCCCGGCAATGAAACAAAATAGCAATAATAATAAAAAGTCATATCTAATAAAAAAAAGACAGGAAATCACATCAACGTTATTGATAAAAATTGTTTACCTTAAAATTATTCCTATCATATTGTACATGATTCTATAATTCAGGAATTCAAACCATCAAACACATACTTCTATCAACCAAATATCTACTCCATCAGAATTTTCTAAATAATTTAATGAGCGTTCGGTAATTTTACAACCCTATTTTAAGAAAGTAAAATCTCACCACATCCATATCTAATGGTTGTAATAGGATCAAATAAAGATTACACAAAATATGGGCATAAGCTACGGGTATACAGACAGTGAATGAGCCTGGAATGGGTATATGCCAAGTGGGTATATATATCAAAAGCTTCATTTCGTCGTTTACATAATTAGGAATGGGAACGGGCCAGATAGACCAAATGTTCAAAGCTGCGATGAAACGATGTTTGAGATCATATTTCAATGGTTATTTACAGAATGATACACAGTTTTTTTTTCTCTCCCAACATTCTATTCATCTTTCATTTCTATCAACGGGATTAGGCATAATATTGTATATAGAAATTCAATATGTACGAAGGGAGAGTAGTGACTGGGCCAAGCGTAGAGAAATGATAGATAAAACTAATGTTATATTCATGATTAAACCAGCAGGCCTAACTGTGACATATCTACAACAATTTTTATTGATTGTTCAATTGTTCATTTATATTACTTGCAAAAATTGGTCATCATCTCTCTTACAAAAAATTCTCTATATTTAATAGATAGAACTAGATAACCAGATATATAATTCAGTAGAAGCGAAATAGTATTATGATTGATTTGTAATTTTAGAATCGACGTTTACTAGTCCAATATACTTTTAAAGGGATTAAGTTAGGGTTATATCGAAAGAGATTATGTGTACAGCATCAACTGATACTGTGTCTACTTTACAATGTTTTCCTTCACGTCTTTTATCAGGAAGTCTGTGGGTTAATAAAAAATACATGCTATTCATTATTCAAGTTAAAATCGATATCTTTTGAATTTATATTTCTTTAATAAACGATCAATTTTTATACTTTATATACTTTAGCTACTGTCCTAGATAAAAAAATCCCGTTGAAAATAGTTACTGTTTGGTTCTTCAAAGTCAATAGCGATCTTGAATCCCGTTGTCTAAGGTTGTTTCTCAGTAAAACGGCGCTACAGTAAGAGCAGTTTATACGAAGTTGTATTTCCAAAATGGAGCATTATATACACACATCTCTTAAATCCTCTCAAATTGAGAATTATGCGCCATCATTTTATAAAACCAAAATGAAATAGAAAAATAGAACTGTTTCTAAATTCATTTTGTATGATTTTGGATTCGGTATGCCAAATAATTGTTTATATTTTTCTATATATCGAAATAATTAAAATATAATTGTAAAATATAATAATTATTGAATGGCAGTACTATTCTATTACTTGATCCCGACTGAGCTTACGTTCCTGTTATCAAAATGTTTGATTATATTATTGATTTAATGACAATTGATAAATTGCTTTATTGGCCCCGATTCACGACAAATTTGAAACGCGTTTTAATATTCTAAACTCCGTGTTAGCCGTATTCTCGATTCACAACATACGGGCTAATCATATCTAACTCATTTCTTAACACCAAATAAATCATTTGGTTGAAATAACACTGACAATTTTACCCAGAAGTAAATATTGGCACTAAAATCAGGTATACGAGATTACGAGGTTACGAGAATGGTTATAGAATCAGTAGTATTCAATTCGTCTGCTATATATGGAAAATTAGAAAATATTTTATTTCCAAGCTTTAATGCAATCCTCTTTAATTTATCTTTGTAGGGATTTACAGAATTCAATTGTCAATTGAATAAAGGCTATATCCGCTGCAGCTCGCCAACAATTCATTTAATTTGCCTCTAAAATACGTAAAAAATTCTTAGTTTTATATCCAAGAAGAATCATTCAGCTGATCATTATCATCACCTCCCTCGGTATAAAATTATCTAATCTCATTCATTAAATCTTTTAATCACTAGAGACATATTTCAAATGACTAAACCACTGAACGTCAATGCGCATAATTAGCTCAGAATGTTCATCAATCTCATGCCTTTCCTGTAACATTTTTACAAAACTGTAATTTCAAGAGACGCCTTTGAAGACTTTTTACTCGTATCGAATTAGCTATTTTGAAAGAAAACTCCATGATTTCCTTCATATTTAATATTTTTCCGCCTAAGGGCGCAAACAAGTTGGATCTGCGATAAACGACAAAAGCATCGAAAAAGAAAGCACCCGTTTGCATGCAGGTGGTTATATTGGAATGATTGAGTTCAATATGAACACCTGAATACAAATGCGTGCATTCTTTTTCGTTGCTTTTATCGTTTATCACTTATCGTCTATGGCTTGTAGTTTATCGCTGCTCCAGCTTGTTCGCGCCTTAAGACTAACTTGTGTAATCTAATCTATCTTTGCCTACAGAGGGATTAAAACCATTTGCGGTAACCTGACATTTCTATCGCTTTGTTTGCAACTGTATTTCGCGATAATTGCAAGTCGTTGATGGCACAAACTATAATCAATTTATTTTTAATAATAATAAGGATTTGGCCGATTCAACAAATGACTTCTAGAAAGTCGTTCCGTCGATAAAGGGCCGTTTATGTTTAGCGAGGATATGGCATACTTTTAAAGATGCAACGGCACACGCTTTTGATCTTGAAGTGTGTTTGGTGAAAATCAATTGGAGGGATATAAGACGCGTCTTCATCTTATTTAAGCTGTCAAATGCAAGTCACAATATAATGTGAAATACATTTCCGGATTGTAAATGGTGGAACTAGGGAATTAAGGTGAAGATAGAATACAGTGTGCCGCCAAACCACAACTTTCACATAAAATAAAATGTACGGAAATTAATCTGAACATACGAAATGCAAGATTTGCTTAAAGTGCTCAAAATTGAAGCAACGCTGCATTTTGTTCTCATTATTTAGGTGTAATGTAATTGTGTGAGGTTAGTTTCAACTCAGGATAAACAAACCAGCGAGCTATACATTTGATGTAATGCTATTCATTTCTATTGTTTTTCAATGAAAGTCATTCTACAATTGTGTTAGTTTTAAACACATTGAACGAAAATCCAAGAATAAAATTAATGAATTTTGATTTTTGATATTCTTTTCATTTTCATAATATTTATATGTGCAAGTTGACGACATTCAGAAAATCGTGTTCAGGACAATGATTAATGAAATAAATAGAAATGTAACCAGAAACAGGATATACAGCCATCGCGCAAAATACGCCCGACCTTGAGTTACGCGAATTTCGAGTTCCGCAGAAGAAAATTTCGGTATCCCTCGAATTACGCCGTACTTCAGTTACGTGATTTTCATATAACTTTTATTGAAGAAGAACGACCTCTTTCGATTTTGATAAAAGAATTTGTTAATGTTAAAAAGATATTCGATACATATTTTTTTGTGCTATTAACTAATTGTAATTAATTAGTGGAGATATGAACTATGGAAGGTTTCATGTCCCCATATTGAAATTCAC
>JANTOP010026526.1:0-12339 GCA_027564815.1 Symmerus nobilis | reverse complement strand
AATTTGTACATTTTTAAAAAATTTTGAAATTTCAGAAATTTTGAAAATTTACAAAAATTTGGTGATTTTCAGAAAATTGGAAACTTTGATAAAAATTACGAAAATCCATAACATTCGTTAAATTTGATGAATTTGGGAATGTAGGAAAATCACCAAACTTACTGAGTCTTGTTGATGATCTGTAGCTTTAAAAATCATCGGAATTAACCGAGCGGCTCAAAAATGCTTTTTGGGCATCTCAAGGATTTGCCTTTTCCCATAATATTAATAAAAAAATTCGGCATTGGATTTATAAGGAGAGAATCAGGAGGAATGCAATAATTTGGGGGTTTGCTTGCTGTTAATTTATAATTTTTTCTCAATCTCAATAGTTCTAAGAAATTCCAAATACATATTTTTAAAATTCGATGCGATCCCTACAGGATATTATTTTCTTCATTAGTAAATCTAAACCATGTCGCATTACTTAGTAATGTTCAGGTGATTTATGGTATTAAGTAGGATCCATATGACATTAATTGTAATTGTACACTGTAATGCACCTGCCTACTAAGTAATAAATACTATTCCTCTATCAAATTAGAAAATCCTACTTTATCTATTTTATATAAAGGGATTACAATGTAAAGTCGGTTAAAACTTCATTATTAAAAACTTGAGTAGTTTAGAAGGGTGGTAGACCAATGTTGTTTGGAAAGTTTTCTTGTATCAAGGAAAAACCCATTCGATTAATGATAAGAAAATCATTAATTTCATGCCTCCATTTAAATTACTAAACATTAATTTTCTAACTTTTTTTTAAATGGATTTTTCCTTCAAATGACATGCAATTTTCAATTTCGCTTAGAAACGATTTTCGATTAATAATCCATAGGAATTTTCTCATTCCCTTAATCTAATTTACTCGATCCAAGAATTTTAGCTGGTAAATTTAACACATTTTAAAATTAGAAAATTCCGGAGATGAAAAATCCGATCAAAAATCAATCCTACAATTTCAGAACATACAAATCAAATTACTTACACTGAATTTAATTTATTTAAGAAAACACTTTTTTAAAATCACAATTTAAGTTTTCCGGATAATAGCCGTCCAAAAAGCTTCTATGTTCCTTATTCTCGTTGTAAAACTATCACACTTGTTGATAGATTCAACTAGTGTCCTTTCTCGTACTATCTAAACCAGATAAATGTTTAATAATAATTTGAGCGTTGTATTCTATGTGAACGTTAAATTTATACTTAATCAAATGTTGAAAATTGTCTGCTTATTTATAATAAAAAATAATCCACGGAAAAGCTTACTCCTTTATATATAACTATAGAGGTATACCATCAGTACGTCTGTCTATATGGTATAGGAAAAGCGACAGCAAAAATTTTCCTTCATATCAAATTCACTTTTCTATATGAACGACGCTTTGCGGCGCTTTTCCTCTCACCCTTTTACCCCCATATATTTAATATTTCCCTCGCTTTTCATTATTTGGTGTGCTTTTCCTTCATCATCTTCATCACACATTTAATATACCTACGATATATACCAAACCATATAGTGCTACTTCTTGTACGCATCGATATGTTAAGGATCCCAGAAAATTCTTTGGTTTGAGTCGCCAAAGAGATGAATGAATGAATATCTTCATAAAAGGGATACGTTTTGTAGATAAAGGATGATGGAAATGCACGTTATTCCCGGATAATTGAAGGGGAACAAAATTGATGAATGCACTATTGTGCAATAATTGTACTTAAGCTCCGGTGATTTGTTATTCCACTAATGGAAAATCGGTTTTCTTTCAATTTTTTTATTTACGAGAACCGGTGAGATGTTGATAATGGTATACTATAAATAAAGGATCATATATCCTAAAGAGAATTAATTGAATTTTACTTATTAAATGGAACTGTTGATTCCAGAAAAATTGGACTAGAGTTTGATTAAGAGATTGAGAATATATCGATGGGTTAAATAAAATACTCTTCCGGTAATATTTAATTATTTAATTAAAACTAAGATGTCTAATTAAATATTATTGATTTAGTTTTCAGTAGACAGAAAAGGATACGTTTTATCTCAATGTCATTGAAATTCAAATTGATTCAGTTTGGTATCAGTTTCAAGATGCCCCGCAGAGCTTTTACTATACCTGTCTGGTAGATATGTATTAGATTGGAATTCCCAGTCAAACTTTGATTTTTCTTTATCACAATGGCCTGGAAAATTGTATTAATTCAGGAATAAAATATATAGAAAATGTTCTTTTCCTCGGGGTAGCGGGGTAGGGTGATCTGCCCTGATAAGATTGCATAAAATCTGATAAATATAATTTGGTCTGGAAAAAATAGTCGTTGCAAATATTCAATAAAAATTTAATAAAATATTTTGTCGACAGAAAAGAAATTTTTCCGAACAAATTTTTGAGATAAATTGGCAATCAAATTTTCAGAAAGGAAATTTTCAAACAGAGATTTAGGTAAAAAAATACGAGATAAAAAATTTTTTAAAAAGAGAAATTTCTGAAAGATATTTAAATAAATGCTAGAAATGGGTTAAAATTTGTCTTGATTTTTGCGAATTAAAATACTAGAGATTTGGATATTTAATTCGATTAGACCTGCATAGAACCGACCGATTAAATATGGTTATTTCGTGGAAGGTGAAATCGATATTTTTAGACTAAACAAAGCAGTGGTGTGCCGTCAACATTACCCTAAGGTGTGCAGAAATTCGTATTTCACAGCATTTAAACATATTCTCATGAAATTATAAATTAAAATAATATTTAATAATAAATTAAATTAAAAAATATCTAATAAGTTTTATTTTTAAAATTATGCCAAACATCGATGTTGAGAAATTCGTTAATATTTTCCCTCGATTTGGTATTTCATGTATCCGAGGGAAAAACTGATCTAATTTTTTATGAAATTTTAAATGAAAATGAGTCTTGAGAATTTAATTACAATAATTGATGTTTTTTGTCCGACCAATCCTTAATTTTTAACTTTTTCAAATCTTTGAACCAGTCCACGCACATTTTTTTTAACCAGTCCAGGTTTAGGATAAATCCAGGATTTTTCTGAAATTTTACCGACTTTCTCCAATGCCGTTTTTTCCGAATTATTCCTTTGTTATATTTTACTGGTTTTTTCTCCACTTTTCTGAATTTTTTGTATAATTTATTCCTCCCTACCTCTTTCCCTCAGAAAATTCTCTGCTTCAGCCGATCTTAATGAGTAAATTGTAGCGGAAATGAATGCTTTTATACCCTACTTTTGGCTACAGAAAATCCAGTTCGGAATATGGATTGAAATTCCTTATCTGAGGATTCCCTTGTCCTATTTGTTTGATTTATACTTAAACAGAACATACCCGATTCTCATATAAAATATGAAAATCCGTAGTCAGAAAATCGAGTTTAGAATTTAGTTTGGAAATTAACGAGAAATTAACGGAAACCAACCGGAAAGAATGTCCTGTATATAGGTATCCCTCTTCTAATTTGTATGATTTTAATTTTAAATATTAGGAGAACCTATCTGGTTGGAAAATAAAATATTAAATTATACCAGAATATCTAGTTCTGCGGTGGGATGATGCTAAGTTGAGTCGATCCGATTCGACAATAAAATTTATAGCGAATTCTTAATGGGATATGAGAGCCGTGGGAATGAAAACCGCTATCTTAGGTTGCCTTCATCCGATATACTTGATTTTTATTTTCTTTTATTCTTTTATTTATTTTATTATCAGAAGTCAGAATAAAATCGAGGAAAATGGGAGAAAAAATGATAGAGAAATCGATTGGGAAGAAGTGGATAACCAAATCAAAAATGTCGGAAAATCAAATCAAAATAAATCAAAAAATTTCTTCAAATTTGGAAAATTAAATGAAAATTGGGAAATTTGATGAAATTTAAGAAGTTTAATGTGAATAGAAAAATTTTTTGAAAATTAAAAAATATTTTAAAAATTTAATTAAAATTTTCAAAATCGGACAATTTTTTGAAAATTTGATAATTTAATCAAAATTAGAAATTTTAATGGAACTTTAGAAATTTTATAAATATTGGATAATTTGATGCAAATTTGAAAATTTTATAAAAATGTTTAACGTTCCCGATGAAAATCTGAACATTTTTCGAAAATCTGGCATTTTCGAGTAATTTAAAAAATTCACAGTCAATTTTAAAAAATCGGAAAGTACCATGAAAACCACAATTTTTGTAAATTTAACTGGATTAATATTCTGAAGATTTCATAAAATTAATTATCTAAATTGAAATTAAAATTTTCAGAAATAATTGCGTCGAAGTAAATATTTTAGCAGACAAATTTAACCAGAAAATGTTGCAAAAATGAATTTTTGCCCAAAACCTTTGAATATTTCAATGATTGCCTTGTTCCTTCATTGAAATTGTTTAACTTCCTACTATCCATCTCAGGAATTTCCTCGGTAAAAATCAATCCTTTTACCTCGATATCGAGTCCTGGCACAATTTCGGGAAATATTTCACGGGAAAATAATCGGGAAATATTTCAGAAATTGTCAGTAAAAATTCCGAAATACAATATTTGGATAATTTCGAGAATTATTAATTAGAAAAATAAATTACAGAAATTCTTATACATAATTTACATCGATTCTATCGAAATTTTTTGATATTTTTCGAATATTACCGATGATTCTCAACCTTTTGACTGACAATTACCGACATTCTTGTAAAAGTTGAATGTTCTCGAACTTATTACGACCATTCCTACCTCGAAAAGGTGGGAAAAATTGGATTCCATAAATTTAATGAATTTTCTTGATTTTAAGCCCGACTCAATAGAGCCCGATCCAAAACCAATTTATCGTTAAATTAAATAATTTTTGTATTGATTTATATTGATAATTTGCCGATATTAAAAATTGGTTACAATTTTGTGCGTTCTAGATAGCACGCCACTGAAACAAAGGATATTGTCCCTAAAATCGTGTAGGTGATTTTTCAATCGAGAACTATTTAATAAAAAAGATACAATAGAAGAATTACGAAATTATTTGCGTCAAATTGGATCAAGAAATTTACTATGATCATAATTTTGGCGCCCAACGTGGGACCATATTATTTAAAATTATTTCTTAAATCCCGTAGTAATGTTTTAAATAGTCAAATTTTCAATTTATTCCTTCAAATAATAAATGGTCAGCATATTTAGAGCAATAGCTTCTGGAAAAAAAAAATTGTTGAAGGGAAAACATATTTTTTTAATTTATGACAAAAAATAATCTCTCACTAATCTATGGATAAATGTTTGACATCAATCAGGGTAGGTGTATATTATTTTATTATCTAATTTTTTTTTACTAGATAGCACCTTAGTATATACCTTATAATGACATGGAAAATTATGTATACATAAATCTATTTATCCAAGAAAAAAAATTATATCAATATACTACCGAAATTAACCGACTTAATTTTATCGAACATACATTAATTAAAAGCCAAAATTATTATATTGGGGATTTATTTCATGTTTAATTTAATTTCACAACGAAATTAGATTTATTAATAAATAAAAAAAAATTGGTAATTTATGGTAGGCGTTTCTAATCAATTGATATCTTATTCCTGAAATTAATATCAATCATTTTCCAGGTATATGTGAAAAATTCGTTATATATTTTTCTTAATTCATATAGATGTAGATCTTATCTTAATCAATCAGACAATATGATTAGATTAACAGTGGGTGTCATAAAATTATGTGTGATATTATACCTATATACATATATTAGATAGATCAACAAGAAATAGAGCTTGTAAAAATGATGTTTTTTAATGATTGCAATAAATTATCTTGGAAAATATTTTCTTTGCAACGATATTATATAGGAGATACATCTGGCAAAAATAAAAATTGTATTACAAGTAATTTGTATCCAAAAAAACAATTTGCAATAAAATTTTCTAAGAACTTGTATGGCCAATAAAAATCTCGAGTGTATTATAAAATTTGGAGGCAGAAAGTGCATGCATTAATGACTATCTGGCCATATAAAAATGAAAATCCAATCGAAATAAAATATCTGACATGTGGGTCGAGGAACTACGTTAGACATTGAATTTAACGGAATACATTAATAATTTAGATGGTATTCGAAGTATCAATAGAAAATCGTATTATAAAAAAATAATGATGAAAATAAGGTCAAGAAGATATATGACTCTTTCTTAATGTTAATCTCTTTGGATTTAGTTTCTAATGAATTTTCTTTGATAATTTTAAAATTAGGTATTAGAGAATAAACTCATCTGAACTATTATATCAGTGGCGTCCAGTGTAATGCGCAAGAGGCGCTGAACATACTTGGAATATAGGAGATATGCTACAAAAAAATCTCAATATTATTTTAGGCAGTTTGAAATCTAATTTTACTCCCATTAATTAAAATTAAATGAAATACGAAATTATCGTTAAGAAATTCCGGGGAAAATTAAAAACTGGACATTTTTAAATTTCGGTTTTAAATTCATACGTCTTATCTATCCAAATAATTTTACGTCAATAAAATTTTAAATTGTCTGAAAAGAGCTTTAAGAAACTTCCAAAAGTTCATCAAAAGCTTTTAATTAAAACATAATTTCATTTATTATCAAATCGATGTTAACTCCTTATAAATACACTTAAATGAAATCGGAAGCTTTCCTTAGAAAGCTTTGTGGAAAATTTAAAGCTTTAATGGATTGAATTGAATTAAATTGAAGCCAAATCATCATGTCGGCGTTCATAGTCCTTATTTGCCCTTTCTTGAAAAATTCATCTGTTGGCCTGAAATAAAAAAAAAATTATATTCTTTTATTGAGCTTTCGATATTTTTGAAGCAATTTTTAGGAAAAATTTGAAATTTTGCGAAAGGACCGATATTTGGATAGAAAATAGATTTTAAAACGAAAAAATTTAGGACTTTTTTGAGCTTACAATGTATTTAAAAAGCTTTCAGCGAAATTTTCATATTTTATTTAAATTTAATCGAATGAAAAGTAAATTCCAAATGATATAAAATGACATTTTAATTTTAAGCTTTCAATGAGCTTTCGAGTTTTTAAAAGCGGTATTTTAGAAAAAGTTGAAATTTCGATATGGGATCATTATCTGGATGGAAAATAGATTTTTAAACGAAAAAAATTTAGTTCGGCGCTTAGAGCTTTCGTTGCGCTTTTAATATTTTCAAAAAGCTGTATGCGCAGATTCTAGTTTTCATCTAAATTTAATGAATCGGATAAAAATTCGATTCCAAATTATATAAAACGTGATTTTAATTTTGAGCTCTCAATGAGCTTTCGAAATTTTTGAAGCATTCTTTTTTGAGAAAATTTTAAATTTCGTGAGAAGATCGATATTTAGTTAGAAAATAGAATTTAATACGTAAAAATTAAGGTTTGGGAAATAAAGCTTTCTGGGAGCTTTTTTGTTTTTGCAGAGCTTTTGCACGAAATGTTTAGTTTTCAAATTCTTTTATTTCTCCTCAACTAATTTATAAACTTCCTGCATCATTACATTTTTTTGGATCGGAAGAAAATTATCAGAAAATCCAAAATAAAATATCGTAATGTGCGATATTCAAATTTCTCGATACGAGTCCTTGCGAATTTTTAATGTTTCTTATAAAAATTTCAACTTTTCTGAAATATAAAATTTTTATCTTTTTATCGAACTGTCAAAGCAACTTTCTGCGTTTATAGATTTTTTTCGGGCGAAGAAATTATTCTAGTAATACAACTGATCAACGTTCCCTTGAATAAAGAAAGCTCGTATGGTAATGGCTGTAACATTTTGTTAAGGGGTCATAACAATCTTATGGAGGTGTTGACCGCTCGCCACTGTTTTATATAAATACATCGATCCAGTACATATCCATAATTTTTTAAGATTGTCATTCTGTTTGTCTGTTCTAATAAATTATCTCATATGGAAAACCCTACCGATATGAAATTTTTATTTCACGGAATTACTTTTATTAAAACATCTGATTTTTTTTTTAAATATTTATTTCCAATTTAAAAAATTTCTGTTTTAAATTTTGAACCTTATTTTGAATTTTTTTTCCAAATAATGGTTCTAGCCAATTTTAAAAAATTCTTTCGATTTTTTTTACAAATTATGCTTTGCAAATTTCAATGATTTGTTTTTCAGAATTTCATTTTTAAATTCGTTTTTCCATTATTTTCCGATATCCTTTTATACAGGTCGTCCTCACGCTGGAATAAAAAGCTAGTTAAAAATAATTCATAAAGAAACTTTGTCCTTTGTATCTAACGATGATGCATTACTTGCATAAGTTAATGAGGTAATTATCAAGAAAATATCGTACAGAAATAGAAAAACTTCATAACATCAATAAAGTAAATCATTGGCATCCCAGGTTGGTCAATCCTTTCGGGAGATATGTAATCTTTGGTTAATCATAATCTGATAATATAAAAGATAAATCTCACAGATTACGTGATCTATAATTTAATTTGAATGGGGAATGGATGGACATTACACTATTAATAAATAATGAATATTTGATACAATATTGTAAATATACTCGTACTTATTCTGTATTGAATTTCTTATCGGAATAAACTCGCTTATAAATTATTATAATGACGCGAATAAAATACCCGTGATGGGTAATTCATATAATAAATCATACAGTTCATAAGAATTGGTTCACTAAACCAACGTAAAATATGAATATTATGTGAAACTATTCATATGAAATGTAGTTCACTTATAAATTTGTTTTACAAAGTATTATCCACTGAATACCTTTGTAAATTATAAGTTATCAATAATGGGACGACGGGAATTTTAAGGGATGCATTTTGTTGCATTGAATTGATACAGAGGGGTTGGACATTTTTTTCTTCATCTTATTAGCAATTCATCATAAAGAAAATTATATTATTCATTGGAAAATCAGTAAGGGGTCGAAGTAGATAATAGGAATTTTTATCAGGTATTGGTAGTTCGAATTACTTTTAAAACTTTGTCACTTGAAATTAAATATTCAATAAAATATCAAGTCAACTCAAATTTCAAACAGTTTTCTTTTATTAGAAGTAGGTTTTCGAATAAAGAAAAATTTACAATGTAAAAATGAAAGGATTAAGTTGGAATTTCCATTCGTAGAATAGATGGACTAAATCCTGTAGATATAAATATTTTTTCAATTGATTAATGATGAAAAGTTTCTTATCAGTTCAAGGAATTTTTGTTGGTTTGATATTTGCTGTTAATTTCTGATACATAAACGCCAACAAACTGTTAAATGGTTTAAAAAAACTTGTTGGTTCATAGCATCAGTTTTTCTCGCTGAATTTTCCATTCTTTTGTGGAAAATTTTGTCAATTTACGAAAAATGGTAAAAGCCCGGGGGGAAAAGAGGGAACTTGCCTTTATACAAAGATGATGTATCATTATTTTATATATTTTAATATTAGGTTAAAAAAAAATTATTGATTTTCTGAAAATTTCCGAGGTTAAAGATAGGAAATTGTACAGATGGGAAGCTTCAATTATACATATCCCAAAATTGAATTGAGAAATGTACACTTGGATATCTCCTCCAAGGAACGTATCACGTTGGCAATTTATCATTCGGTCAATGTTCTACATTGCTTTGAACCGTGGGTTGAAAATGATATAACTGTTATAAAATTAGTCCTTTTTCTATAAATCTAATAAATTACAAGTATTTGATTACAATAATTCTTCCTATGGTAGGGAATAAATATATAAGATACATATAAGATTTTGGTAGATGTTTAACTAGTTAAGGAATCAAAAGACGTATTTGCTATCTATGACTATTCTTATATCCGTAATAATATCGCACCTTATATAAGGACATAATTCTGACGTATATATTCGAAGGCCTTCTTGTCAGAATAACCATTTCCTATAGAATTACTTTCTGGGAACAAAATTGCTTTTAAATTAATTTTCGAGTTGTAATGGGAAATGAGAATGAAATAAGGACTTTTTCTTAGGAACCCATTTAAAATATACTAAGCCTAGACAGGGGTTAAAAAGTCAGTAAATTGCCTAGCACGGGGTTGGATTATGATTGCAAGACATTTTAGAAATATTATTTAATAAGCGTTATGGGATGGGAGAGATTCAGATCCAATACAATTTTTATAGTTGATCTTTAGATTATTTCTCGCAAATTTTATAATCAATTTTATTTTGAAAATATTTTTGATAATAAATTTTTACGTTTACTGTTGTCGCAATTTTTTTTGGTACATTTTGAAATTTTTTTGCAATTTTATAATTTATTATTTAATTTTGTTGCTAATATTTTTTTTCCAGTTGCAAATATTTTTGAAAAAAAAACGTTTGTTTTTTTTGCTAAAATTCTTGACAAAGAATTTTTCCAATTTCAAACCATTTTTCTTAAATATAATTTATTTTTGAAAAAATATTCTGTTTACAAATTTGTTTAACCAATTTTATTTCAAAATATTTTTCTAAGCTTTTTTTTCTTATTTCCAATTCTCCTCCTGCACTTTTTGAAAAAATAATTTTGACGATTTTTTAAATTATATTTTATAAATTTAAGCGGGTGTATTGCATATTATAAAAAGTATGGTAAATTGACACGAAGCGAAGAGTAGTGTCGGGAACAACCAATAGATTACCCAGCAAGAGACGTATAACTATATTTAATTCATGTATTATTCATTTTTAAATCATAAATTAATTATTTGAACCTTCCTTAAACTTTTAAGTTTCGAAGAGCTTTTTAAGAAAAATTTAAATTTTGATTTACATTTAATTAATCGGATTCGAAATACAGTTCAAAACTACAAGTTTTTATTTTAAAAGCTGTCGTCTAGCTTTTCTATTGTTTAGAAAGCTTTTGATAGAGAAAATTCTAAATTTTGTTGATATTAAATTGTTAAAATGGAAAATAGATTTAACGTATAAAAAATTTTATCTAAAACTATGAGCTTTCCTTGAGCTTATAAGTTTCGCTAAGCTCTTCAATTTCAAATTTGATTTATATTTAATTAATTGATTTCAAATTACAATTCAGAACTATAAACTTTAATTTTAAAAGCTTTCCGCTAGCTTTGCTATTGTTAAGAAAACTTTTGATAGAGAAAATTCTAAATTTTGTTGTCATAAAATTGATTAAATGGAACATAGGTTTCAAGACATATAAAATTATAAATAAAACTATAAGCTTTCTCTTAGCATTTAAGTTTTTATTGAGCTTTAAAAGGAAAATTTAGGATTTGATTTACATTTAATTAATCGGATTTAAAATACATTTCAAAACAACCAACATTAATTTTAAAAGCTTTCGGTTAGCTTGTCTATTTTTTAGAAAACTTTTGATAGAGAAAATACTAAATTTTGTTAACATAAAATTGTTTAAATGAAAAGAAAATAGATTTCAAAATATATACATAATTAATATCTAGAATCAAAAGCTTTTTTTGAGCTTTAAAGTTTTTACTTAGCTTTGAAAGAAAAATTTAATGAATAAATTGAAAAACATATTAAAAATAAATTATAATTATAAATTGAAAATTTGTTAAAAAGGAATTAATTTTAAAATTTGAAAGACGCTTTCGGTAAGCTTTTGATGAAAAATTTCAAGTTACTTATCAGTCAAAAACTTACCGAAACGTTGTTGTTGTAAAAATTCGTTACAACTAACCGCAATTTTGATAGCGGTTAAAATGGTCGCTATTAAAATATGACGTCGCCTGCTTAGATATCGATGTTTCCACCGGCATTTTAACAGTAAATTCTCTTATACGTACAGCAGTGGCGTGCGGTCAATATCTGCATGAGATGTGCAGAATGTTATGACTTTAACCCAATAACCCCTGCCCCCCAAATCCGCGCTTCGATTTTGATAAATATTAGTGTAGTTGCTTTAATTCCCAGTTCCATAAAAAATTTTTTTTCAATTTTTAAGAAAAACATTTTTTACAATTTGTTTAAAAAAGATTTGTTTTCATATTTTTTGTGAAAAATATTTGTATTAGCAATTTTTTTTAAAAAATTTGTTTCGAAAAGATTTGTATTCAAATTTGTTTTCAAAAAATTGATTCCTTAAATTCTTTTTTCAAAAAATTTATTATTAAAAAAATTTGTGTTTACAAATTTTTTCAAAAATTTGTTTTACAATTTTGTTTCAAAAAATTTGTGATTGCAATTTTTTTTTAAAAAAATTTGTGTTTGCAATTTTTTTTTAAAAAAATTTGTGTTTACATTTTTTTTCTCAAAGAAATTGTTTTAAAATTTTTTTTCAAATAATTCGTTTACAATTTGTT
>JANTOP010026515.1:0-12343 GCA_027564815.1 Symmerus nobilis | reverse complement strand
TACAGCACTGCGATATTTCAAGTGTGGTCGGACAATGGGCAGTATAGGTTTTTAAGAGTGTATGGACCTCTAAAATTTCTGACAAACCACAAATTTGAAGACTGAGAACGACTTGGAAACTATGAATTCATAATGACTCGTAAATGTTAGTTTTTCATCGAATAAAACACTAAGATCTCCATATTCGTGAACCTTATCAAGATTTGACCAAGTAAGAGAAGTGAAGAGATTCGATTCGGTGAAAGTTAACAAAAACACGTTTCTTGAAATTAAGCCCTAAGTTGTTCTCATAACACCAATCTGACAACGAATCAATGTCCTGTTGTAACAAATTACAGTCGTCAGCATACATCAGACAATTGGTGTATTTGATCTTCTTTGGAACGTCGATAACGAATAAAATAGATAAAAGTGACCCCAAATGACTATCCTCTGGGACACCTGATCTAACCCGGAATTTTTCGGATTCGTGACTGCTTATACCTTTACCAATTGAGAGCGATTACTAAGATACGATTCAATCCAATCCAGTAAGTATGACTGTAGATCCACGTATAGCCATCCTCTGCATCCCCCCTCCCCCCTATTGGCGCCTTTGAAATAGACTGCATATATCAACAACGCTCGAGGCTGTGCGCGAGTTATAATGCATAGTCGAGGGATAACCAGTTGTTTTCCTTTTCCTTTTAACATAAATAACAGAATTCTTTCGGATTACGTATAAACCCCTTTTTCTAGATTTTCTGGATAAATCCGGTATGACGACCTTTGGCATATTTTGAAATGTTTTCGGAATATTAGCATACCGCAGATAATCGCTATGATTTCTCGTTTTGCAATATCTGCGATATTCGGCATTCTTTCAGTTTCGTTGGTTAGCCAGAGGTTTCGAGTCTCAATGAGGGCAGTTGTTAGATATAATACACCTCTTTGGAACGAAGTTCTCAAGGCCGGTTGATAAAATACCGTAAAAAACGTCAACCAATTCAACAACATTGTAGTTGGAGTTGAAATGACCATACCAGTTAATACCACTGAAGTAGTGATTGAGTCCCTCATAGTTAGCATTCTTGGAGTCACACCCATTCCTAACTGGGGGCATATTCACTGAACATAAGAATAAACTCTAAATGTTCAGATTGAGCGACTTCAACAACCGTGCTTTTATAACTAGATTTGACGGCAACACCTCCGCCGTCCAATTTTATACTGATATGTTAAAATGTGTATCCGTAGCCGAGATTCCTTCGTCATAATATGCAGCATTCGCATTGCCAGATTGTATTAATTCTTTGAACAACAGACATAATCCCGCATTGTTAAACCAAGAGGCCCAAATCCAGGGCAGATGTTGGGCCATAGTTCTGAAAATGGTTTAGTTCTTAAATAAAATTATTTGAGTTAGCAATTTGCAACAGCATAATTTCAATAATCAATGAATTTAATAAGTATTCAATCATGCATATCCCTTCAATCAAAATTTTGAATTTTTAAAAAAAATTTATAAATATTTAATTGTAAAAAAATGTCCTTTTTAAGTATATTTTTAAAAAAAGAAATCACAGGTTCGCCTTGGGATCAAGCATCCATTAAGCACACATTAATCGAACTCCTGATTTACCTCATTTTTCTGATTACGGTTTCAACAAGTAAATTGACAAATCAAAACGAATATATAAGTAATTTTAATTGCATCCATCCTTCCAACAGTAAGTTTTGGTATGTCCGGCTCAACCATGTATTACTTTTCAAATATGCTAACTAAATCATTTATTGATAAACCATTTCAATTGGTAACCGAGGCGGAGACAACGTTTCGTGAATTAACAACCGTACCAGAATATTGGTCATTTCTAGAAACCGTTTTCTTAGACACGGTTTACGGTACAGATACAGAAGATCATGATATGGATTTGACGATGTTTGATGAGAATCTCTTTTTAAGTCCACCACGTATACGACAATTAAAAGTCAGAAGTGATTCATGCAATATTCATGAATTGTTTAAAAGGAATTTTATTGAATGTTTCGGACGATTTTCGGTGGAAAATGAGGACAAAAGTTCATTCGGATCGGTGAATAGTACAATTTGGAACTATCACACCGGTGAGGAACTGGAAGGAATTACAACGTGGGGGTTGTTAGAAACATATCCAGCAGGAGGTTTCTTTCAGGATATGACTTATTCTGGAAATGATAGTACGGAAATTATAGAGAAATTAAAAGAAAACTCATGGATAAGTAGAGGAACAAGGGTTGTATTCATTGAATTTACCCTCTACAATGTTAATGTTAATATGTTTTGTGTGGCTAAGTATTAATTTTCGGTTATTCAATAATTAATTTGTCATAACGATTTTTTTAATTAAAGATTAGTGGTAGAAATACCACCAACCGGTGGCGTTGTTACATCGTATACCTTTCGAACCGTAAAATTGTTACTCTTCGTTAAATGGACCGATTATGTTATATTATTTTTTGAAGTTATATTTGGGGTACAACTAATTTGGTAACCGATCGATATACTTTACCCTACGGTTAAAATGAAATATTTTGATAGGTTTACCGCTAAGGAAGTGATGCAAATCTATTACAAGCGATGGAATTATTTGAAATCGTTTTGGAATTGGATCGATTTGGGGATCATTTTCGTAATAATTTTAATTTTTATTTTAAGACAAATGTAATTTTTGCCGAATTTGTATACAGATCTCCTATACATCATTATCATTCTCGTTATACCGATCTTTTCACATCAAGTCTAAACTGGAGGATTACCATTCTAAATCTGATAATTTCATTAACTTCGATTCATTGGCGTTCTGGCAAATTCAATATAACGACTTTATGGCGATTTGCGTATTTTTCGTTTGGATTAAAGTCTTCAAATACCTGAGTTTCAATAAAACTTTATATCAATTTAGTAAAACTCTGCAAGCGGTAATTTTCTACTAAACGACCTTGCTTCATAATTAATTAAATTATACCACAATTTCTTTTAGTGTGCCAAAGATTTATTTGGATTTGCAGTCATGTTTTTCATCGTTTTCATTGCATTCGCTCAATTGGGATACATAGTTTTCGGTACGGAAAATGAAAATTTTCGATCGTTCATTGATTCAATATTCACAATGTTGCGTACAGTTTTGGGTGATTTTGATTATTTGGCAATTGAACGAGCCAATCGTATATTAGGACCGATTTTCTTTTTAACCTACATTTTCTTTGTATTTTTTGTATTACTGGTAAGAATTGATTGATGATTTAATTTTAATTAATTATGCTCCCCTTGCAATAAATTTCTTTTTTTAGAATATGTTTTTGGCAATCATAAATGATGCATATTCAGATGTAAAATCTTCTAATGTTGGAAGTGATTTACAAGTTGGGAAATATATTGCCGACAATGTTAAAAATCTATTTAACCGTTTGTTAGGAAGACCATTATTTGATATCGAGAGACATAAGGTCGAAGATCGAGAGAAGGAAGAAATTAATGCGGCGAAAGAAACCGATATCGTCGATAGGTAAAAAGGATTAAATTTTAGATTAATTAATTAATAGATCTTCGGTAATATTATGTAAGATTCATTGCATGATTAATTTTATTATTTAAGATTTATTGGTTTTTCTTGGTAACTGTAGATATTTGTCGTATCATAAGAAAAACAATTCAATAAATAAATTACTACATTTAATTCTAATTAAGCAATATTATTTTAGTTGAATTGGCATAGAACTCGCATAGCAATTTTATTCGTTAATTTAATTTCTTTTGAAAATCACAACATAAAGTAAATATTTGTAAATATTTTTTAGCGAAATAATTTTTGGTCAAGACGTTAAGTATTTTATGAAAATTCATTAATTTTAAGAAAATTGGAAAAATTCGTAAAATTCATGTTTCATAAAAATTCCAATATTTCATGAAAATCAATAAATCTTCTTAAATTGTTCATGAAAATTGAAAATTTGGAAACGTCATGGAAATTAATGAATTTAAAAAAATTCGAAACATACTCGAACATCGTTCGATTTAATTTGAAAATAAAATTACAAAATTTTTGGAAAATTTCATAAAAATTCAAAATTTTCGTAAAAAACTAAAACTTTGACAAAAATTTTAATGTTTTAAATAAAAAATACTGAATTCATATCGTAAATTTCATAAAAATCCACAAATTTTATAAAGTCGGAACAGTTCAAGAAAACCGACTAATTAATTGAAAATTGAGAATTAATTAATTTAATTGGTTTTAATTGAGAATTTTAATATTTCGTTATATCTAACTGCTATCACATTATATACCAGGGGTGGACAACCTTAATCAAATTATATTGAGCAAATTCGTAGTGAATTTAAGTAACTAACTAGTTAAAATTAACCTGTTTATAGTCGTTAATTGTTAGTTGTCAATAGTTGTTGGTATCCAAATTTGTATCAGACGAGGTGTGACCTATATTTTCATTCGAAGATTAAATTATAAATTTATCATTATTTAATACATCGCAAAAGGATGTGGAAATGTCTGAAAAATTCCGGAAAATTTATGAAAATAGGGAGAAAGTCGAGAAAATGAGTAATGGTGGGAAAATATCATACAAACTTCACTAAATGGAGTAAAGTTATTAGGGATCGCGAAAAATTGCAAAAAGAATAATATAAATAGTAAATCATCGGAACAAATCGTCCGTCAAAATTTAGGGGTTGATTTTTTTGGAATTATGAGAAATTACTTTCTTCATTATTCGTTTAAGAACAATTTTGCGTGTTTAGATTTTTGAAATTTCGAAGACAATTTCTGGGAAATTCAGTTTATCTACTAAATGGTTCCTCAAATTCATGAGAATTATAAGCAAATATTTTATTTTCTTGAAAATTGATTTTGGCACTCAATTGTATTTAATGAATGAGAATTTGCTTCGCGAAATTTTCGAAATGAGGTTGTGAAATTTTGATAATTATAAAAATTGCGAAAAAACATGAAATCGAAAGATTTGCTTGTTAAATCAAGAACGATTAATATTAACCTAATACGATTGGAAAAGACAGAAAATAGGTTAGGTAGGATAGACAATTTTAGGGAGGGTGATCTATCAACACCATAAGATCAGGAAATAAATTATTAAAAAGCTCGCGATAAACTTGGAAGCTCAAAGAAAGCTTAAATTTCCAGACCTTATTTTGTACGTTTCAAAACAGTGTTACCAACGAACTTTCTTGAGTGCGAAACATATACAATTACATATATGAAGCTTTAAAAGCTCGGGCAATTTGGGTAAAATGGGTATAGGCGTGGTAAACAGGGTTTTAAAACCTATTTTCCAGATATATAAGATGAAATTTCAAATTTCTCAAAAGGTTTACAAAAGTCTAAAAAGCTCATCGAAAGCTTAAAAATATAATTTCTTTCCACCTAATTTGATTCTAATTTTTACCTCATTTAATAATTTTAAATGAAATGTGGAAGTTTTCAAAAAAAGGCTTTGAAAAAATTAAAAGTTCGAAGGAAGCTTTAACTTTTTTAATCCATTTTTTACGTGTTCAAATCAATTTTTCATCTAGACAACGTTCGATTACGAAAATGTTAAAATTTATTTAGAAATCTGGAAAATCAATAATGGCTGTTGTGAGAAATTTCAATATGGAAAATATTTAAAATTTAGGATTTCCAGACAAATTTCTTCGTACCAAAAAAATCTAATGATGCAAAGTTAGTATAATATTGGGGAAAAATAGAAAAATATGGCAGGTGAACTTTTTGGATAAAAGCTCAGCCTAATTTTTAACGTATTCAAACCTAGAAAAAAGAAACAAAAAAATCAAAATTACCTAATCGAATGCAGTCCAATTATTTTGGCCAAAAATTCTCTGCTTATACAAAAATAAAAAAAAATCTTAGAATTGCTCCCATAAGTTGCCTATGATCTCAAAAGCTCAAAAGTTTAACAATTTTCACAGACTTAACTATTTTCTCCTCGTTATAAAACAATTTTCGCTTTCTTATATAACTGGCAGTTGAATTTGAAATTTTTTGAAATTTCCACTTAAGTGGTATCTTCGAAAATTAATTTCGAAATTGTAGAACTGTTCAAAATAAAAATTCTCTTAAATTGAAAAATGAAATTAGAAGTTGTATTAACTGGATTCTGTTGTTTTTATTGCTAACTATTTCTACACTCTCAGCCATGCACATTTGATAGGAAATCAATCAAAACACTCAGATTTTTTGGAGAATTTGGGCCTTCAAGATATTTTTCAAGAGATTCCAGATTCAACAATTATAGCTGAGATTAATGACCGAATTGACAGGATAGAAGGAACGGTAGACGACATCGTTATTAAATTAGAAAAATTAATTTTATTACTAGAGAGACAGGTGGTAGACTAATAAATTGTACAGTTAAAAGAAGATTTTAATTTTAAATATTTCAAATGTTCTTTTTATTTATTTATACAATATTTACTAATGATAATTAAAAATAGAATTATTTGATAATCAACTAGATTTTTTTTTATATATAAAACTTATTTAATTATACAAATTTGTTGTTGTAATTTATAATTATTTGCATGATAAAATAATTTATTTTGATGACTACTTTAATTAATAAAAATGTGGATTTAACATTACTTTTAATTTTAATATAATATATATAATTAAGCAAATATATTATAATTTCTTTTCATTAATAAATCATTAGACAGACATAGCCTTTTATTCTACATAATTATTTTTGGAAGTTAATTAAATGATCAGATAGTGTTATGTAATTGATCATTTTTATTTATTTTTTTTTTAATTAATTTTCAACTCAGACATTTATATTATTATCAATAATTAAATTTTTAAATAGTTGGGTGAGAGGAACAAAATTTAAGAAGAAGGAAGAAAATTTAATTTAAGTAAAATAATCATTTCTTTTCAAATTTTTAAGATAAATCATTTCAAACATATCACAGAAAATGTGTAAAATGTTAAATTTTATAAAATTTAATTTATAAATAAAACTTTCTTAACTTAAAACACTAAATACTGTTAAATATATATATTGTATGCATATCTTTTTTTAAATTTAAATTTAAATTTAATTATTTTTTTTGGCCTAGCATAATTTCATTATTAATTTAAAAAAATTTAATAAATTTATTACAATATAATTAATTATTATTATAAAAAGTTCCTTTTATATGTTTAATTTAAATATACAATAGTTTAAAGTAGAGTGAGAAATTATAAATTCGTGAGTTTATTTAATAGTTGCAATGACAAAAAAAAAATATAATGATTTTTGGAAGTAATTCCGAACATTGAATTATTTTAATTCAATTTATGTCATATTCAGGGTCTATTTATCGAAAATGTATTATCAACCCATAGATACTTCTCGTTAAATAGGATTTTTAGGTGGGAAATTAGGTACCGGAAAATGGATTTCATTATCTAAAATTCATGTTTCTCCTTTTTTGGTTACCGAATCCCATAATTACGTAATTGAACAATTTGAGATTGATACATATTTTTATTTAATTATTTCATTTTGATTTGATATATAGAATGACATTTCCAAACTTAATGAAATGAGTATATTAATTCCACAATTAACGAAATCAGTAACTATATTTGGAAACTCATTGAGCAAACAACTGAGGGAATACGGTCAATTGTATGGTATATTTTAATTGCTAACTCTACGTAATTATATATTTAAGTTTCTTATATAATTATAGTTTAAATTATAAATTTGATTCAAAATTTTACAAAAAACCGTTACATTACTTATGACTTATTGTTATTCAAATCAATAATTTGCATCCGATGGCAAATTAAGTTTGATTGTTATTGCTTTAAAAAATTGCTGAATGAATATGTTAAAAAAAAATCAATTTCTCTCATGTCTGTTTATAAAATGCTGTTTTTCTTGGACGGATTTAAACTAAATTCCGATATAAATATTTTATTGAATTTCCATTTAATGATTATCATTTACTAATAATACGGAAGAGAATCCATGTGCCAACTCTTCTCCAGCTGCCGTTTCCTCATAACAAATTGACGATAACGACGTACCATCATCCATTAAAATTAATTGACCATCATCGATACTATCATAAAAATTTTCCGACGAAATATTTGAATGGCCGGATCGATTTTGAATTGGCCGTTCAAAATTTGCTGGCGGATAAAATAATTGATTGCCGGATCGATCGAACGTACCGTTTAATCGTTCCCATGTTTTCACTAAATTTGGATTTACCTTACCAATTAACTTGCATGGCTCGGTTTTATTTCTCTTGTCATCCAACAATTCAATTGAATTATCTATGATGACCGTTACATCGACTTCACAATTTTTCTCACTTAATGAATAGATGCTGGACGTTTGAACGGATGAATTTTCCGATATATTCATGATTGATAGTAATCGTGGATGTTTATATGCCAATTCATCGAATTGTGGTGTTGGCGAACAGTACGGACTGATGTAATTTGTGGACGGTTTGAATATTGGTGGTGGTCCACGGGTACGGGCCAAGTACTCACGAATTAAATCACGATTTTCTATTTTCGATTCGATTCGATTTTCGATCTACAAAAGAATTTAAAATAAAAATAAATTGAGCGAATACAATTAATTATTAATTACAGATTATCCACACAATATTTTAAATAATTAATTTCTAATCCGATAATTATTTAACAACAATTTTTCAAGAGTTTTGAATTTGTGGATGTCCTGTAATTATTAATTAATTAATTATGTATATATGTGCAAGACTTTTTGAATAATTTTGATATTTTCTTTAATTATAATTTTATCATGTTCCCCAATCTCTCCCAATTCTCAATTATAATTAAATATTTTAGTTTCACGAAAAATCCGGAAAAGAGTATTGCACAATTTTTTAAATAAATATACCTAATTAAGTTTGTTGCCTAACTAAATATAGCCCAACGAACAAATTGTATCTACATTTTGATTAGAGGATCTAATATTAATTATTAAGGAAATATTATTATGATAAAATTTTAATCCTATAATTAAAAATGAAAAATAATTGCAAAACCAATAATAATAAAAAAATGTTATAAAATAATAGATGATTAAATGTAGCTTAATACATTCACGGTATAATTAAGTATAATTTTTTTTAATTTGTTTAATTGTCATACGTGCTGTGCGATAATTAGTGTATGGATGGGTGATTTAATATTACAAATGAAAATTAAAATGAAATTATCGCTTCATGCAAACAATTTAAAATTCATAAGACAAATTGTGTGTATGTATTCTTTCCAAATTCCATTACCGAAATTGTCTGATTGTCTTCATGTATATAAAGTACGATTTATTATTGAACTAGTGAACAGAGTGAAACCCCACCAATTAATCAATGTTTAAATAGAATTAATTTTTAACAAAATATTTTGTATTGAATTGTTAGGTAATGAGATTGCCCAAAGCTATTTATTGCAATAAACCTATTAGTTGATTAATTTCATAAATTGACGCAAAAATTACAATTAATATTTCTTGACGTAATTAATGGATAAATTTGATTGCCTAATATTATATTAACATTTTACATTCTTATAATATTTGGCTGATAGGCTAACTTTCCTAGTTATATAGTAAACCAATCTCCCATATAAAACAAACGAACAAAATTCCTCAAGTTACAAAATTAAAAGTAATTACATTCTTGCATCGAAGTTGGATAATTTTATTTAAATTATTTGATAAGATTAAAAAATTGTCTGAAAATTAGAAAATCTTATGAAAATTCGAAAATATCAAAGAAATCATTTGATTACTATTTCGAAAATTTCATGAACATTTCTAATAATATTAATGGTATCGGGAAATGTCGTTTTCCCACCAAATATCTAATTCCGTTTTCCGGTCAAAATATAATATCAGAATTTTGCTTTGTAATAAAATAACCGAACTTACGAATAATATTTCCAAAAATTCCCAAATCAATTTACGATGATTTTCGGGCAACTCCTAAGTCAACCTGAATAGTTTGCGAACAATTACTAAGCTCTTCTTGGAGGTTATGCACATGCTTCCCTAAAAATTCCTAAACATTTCCGAATTCACATAACTTAAGTCTTATCAAAGAATTATCCGAATAACTCCTAATTTCAAAATTTAGAAAAGTCCTAAATTTGTCCGAAGTTACCTAATTTCAATTTTGTCGAGACGGTTTAGAGTTTAAGAGTTTATTTGGTAGGAATCTAGTGTCTTCAGAACTATTATTTTATAAAATTGTCCTTGTATTTCTTACTGTCCTTCTATTGTCCTTTTTTATGTCCTTGTATTTCTTACTGATGCTTTCTCGTATACAAAATTCTATGGTGTAAACTTCGGCTTGGCGAACAGAGATTTGTGTTTTTCCAAGTATATTCCGGCACGAAACTCCTATGTTTGTCTTAGAACTATCTGTATACCAGATTATGTCTCCCATTCCGAATTTAGAACCGTTTTCCGACCAGGGATTCGTATTTTAAAGCGTTTTTTAAAAAGTGAAATGCCGTTAGAGTTTTATCGTTCGGCATCCCTAAAACTGGGTGCATCCCAACTATATCAAAGATTTTTGAGTGACCTTTACGGTAGTTGGGAGGTGTATCCCTATAATTTAACGTCATTGAAGTTTAAAATTGTCTGAAACGACCTTTAAGAAACTCCCAAAAGCTAATCCAAAGCTTTTAATAAATTTAAATGGAATCGGAAACTGTCGTTTAAAAGCTTTACGGAAAGTTAATATCTCTACAAAAGCTTTAATAAATTTAATTGAATTGAATTGAAGGCAAATTATCATGAAAGCATTCATTGTCTTTGTTTGTCCTTTCTTAAAAAATTTATATGCTTTCAATGAGCTTTCGATATTTTTGAAACATTTAAAATTTCGTGAGGGAACCGACATCTGGATAGAAAATAGATTTTAAAACGAAAAAAATTCAGTTTCAAACTCACAGATATTTTTGAGTTTACAATGGATTTTGTTACAGGCCATTATTGGGGTAGAAAATCGATTTTAATCGATTGACCGTTAAAGAATAATTACAAAACTTGGAGCTTTTGTTGCGCTTTTAATAGTTTGGAAAAGCTTTCTGCGAAAATTCCATATTTCACTTAAATTTAATGAATATGATAAAAATTCGATTTCAAATTATATAAAATAACATTTTAATTTCAAGCTTTCAATGAGCTTTCGATATTTTGGAAGCTTTTTTTGTGAAAATTTGACATTTCGTTAAAGGATCGTTATTTGGTGAGAAAATAGATTGCAAAACGTAAAAAATATGGTACGGAAAATAAAGCTTACAGAGAGCTTTCAAGTTCTTCCAGAGCTTTCGTACGAAAAGTTTAGATTTGATATTTGTGTATTTTTCCTCAACTAACTAATAAACTTTCTGAAACGTTACATTTTTTTGATCCGAGTAAAGTTATTGGGAAATCCGAATAAAATGTCGCGATGTCCGATATTCAAATTTCTCGGTGCGAGCCTTTGCGAATTTTTGATTTTTCTTTGATAAATTTCAACTATTCTGAAATATTTAAATTCTGTATTTTTACCTAACTCTCAAAGCAACTTCCTACGTTTTTACTACTAACTGCTACTCTATTAATAGCACTAACTATATTGTTCTCTTGAATAAACCAAGATGCATATGATAAAGGCTGTAACATTTTGTTAAGGGATCATAAAATTCTTATGGAGATGTTAACCGAACGCCACTGGATTGGAAAAGTCTTAAAAGAGCCGTACAATTTAGTAAATAAGTTAATAAAAATCGTAGATGTTCGGAAAATATTTGAAAATCTATGGAATCGACTAAAGGGAATTGGGAAAGGTCTATCAAATTAGACAAATCCTCGTTTATGTCAAAAAATGGAACACAGGTAGGTTGAGGAACTTTTCCGAATTATTCCCAATTTTCTGAATCAAATTATCACAAAAAATTTAAATAAGTAGAAATCCTAGCAACTTTAATGGTTTTAGCAATTCCCTTCTGTGATGATACACGATGATAAATAATCTTAATTTACTTGCAACATTATTGCAACTAGGATTTGGACATCCGAAACCAAAATCAGGTTGTCTATTAGAAGGATAAATACTGCCAATTGGGGTAAGGTACAGGATAATGATTGTAGTAGCAACACAAAACATTATTGCAGACCAAACGAAATAACATAGAAATATTGCACATCGTGCAACACAAATATTATGTATTGTGCAACATTTAAAGTAGATTCATGTTTATGTTATCCGACTAGTACGATATCGTTATAACATCATCTTAATTAAAAATTAAATTTAACAATAATT
>JANTOP010026504.1:0-12345 GCA_027564815.1 Symmerus nobilis | reverse complement strand
TTTCTCAAATATTAAAGGAAAAAAATACAAAAATCTTAAGACCAAATGTGTGACAACGTGCCCCGGTCTACCCTACTCTTGAACCATATGTAGACCAATGTTATCTATTGAATACGTCCATTGAATTGGTTCTTTTGTTCAACTGTAAGTTGTTCTTAGTGCACCCACTAGATACCAAATTGATATCCTTCCGTAATGATAAACAACAGAGAGTCGGAGAGTACAATTTCAAATCATCCGCATACATAAGGGAACCTACGTGGCTGCCTAGGGTACGCCGGATTTAATTGGATATTTTTCAGACTAATAATTGCAAATCCTCACCGACTCGTAGCGTAAGTTAAAACTCTTCCCAATCGAGTAAGTATAAGTGCAGATCGACAAAGCGTAAATTCGGAATAAGTAATCTGAGATAAAAGCTTTACGTATATCAGTATACACTATACATCTACTTCCTCCCACTCTAAATTGCCCTTACGGTAAAATTTGTAAACTGAAAAATTGGAAGTTATTGATCGACCATTCATGAATCCATGTTGCAATTCGGATATTACATGTTTTACATGAGAGGATAAAATATTACAAGCTATTGATCAAACAATTTGCCCGGAATGGGAAGAATTAATATACCGCAATATATAACCCACATATATATATAACGCATTTCTCGAACCCGATTCATAGATTGGAGTATACAAGAGATAATTTCCATGGCGCTCAGAAATTTCCTGTTGATAACGACTTATTAATCAAAAAATAAAGGTTTACCCCCCCCCCCCCCCCTTATTAACATTTAAATGATTAATTAGCATCCTGAATCCCTACCTTGGCCCAGACGACAGCATCGCAGCTTTTAGAAGAGAGAGGTTATGGGTTCGATCCATGGTAGCGACGAATTATTATCATAACAAAATATGTAATGATTTTCGATCGCCTCAGTTGCCTCATATCGGATTGTAACGTAAAGGTTGAAAAACCAATGGTGGACCCACGTACTATGCATTAGTACAATACGAAAGACTCCTATATATGGGAGTAGGCAAGAATATACACACCTGTTGTCAATTAACTTAAAATGGTCAATGACAACAGGTTAGGACCAACTAACAATCAGCGTGGTGAATTAGACCAAAACCCGCCCTATGAAAAATAATTGGGGGGCCTATGTTTAGCAGTGGACTCTAATAGGCCATCCTGAATCCCTGCCATATGCACTGCAATCGCACCTAGGTCAACACTAGGAGTTTGATTGCCTGATACAGAAATGCTAGTATAGTCAATATATACGATATACGCCTTCCAAAAAGATAGCAAATAAGCTGCATATGTCAGCGATGTTCAGATATCCAGATATTTTTCTTTTATTTCTTATTTAGGACAAAAATGCCTTTTTAAATCTTCCAGATATTCCCGATACGATAAACTCTGGCTTATCTTAAATGACTTCCTCAGTACTACATATTGCAGATAAGCGTTCCGATTTCTCATTTCAATCAGAGATTTGATTTTTGATCTTTTTGGACGGTTATACGATATACGAGTTTTGGACACAAATGTCGATACCCTTCAATAGAATACTGTAACAATTATCTACGAGTTTATCAACATTGTTGATGGAGCCAAATGTAAAAGGCCAATCAAAATTGTTCAAATATTGTCGAAGTCCATCACAGTTAGTTTTCTTGAAATTAACCCCGAATAACGATGAAATTGGAATGGTCGCACTGCATATAATATTAAACTTAATCTCAATTGGTTCGTGAAATCGGTCTACTTTAGAGAGTGGAAAATCATATTTGACCAACCATAATCTAAAATATATCCTTGAAAGTTAACCACCTAGGTTCAAAAAAAAATTTTTTCAGATGATGATCTAAGATTGATGGGAAAATAAATATTGGCAAGTTGAAATCACCCAGTATCAGAATAACATCATCCATTGAGGCCAGCGTAGAGAATCTATAAAGAGCCGGACTGTAGGAACAGTATATCTTCAGGTGTACCTGGAGGAATGCATACCGTACACATGAATAAATTTTTACTCTTGATTTGTACTTTGTACAAACAATCATAACTGAGTGCCTCGGTCAAGACAATTGAATTATCAGAATGTCTTATTGTGCCCGATATTATTAGGACATTATCAGGGTTGTTAGTGAAAATCCGATCATCCCATTAATCCAATATAAAATATTGGACAACAATTTTCTTTCCGACGAAACTTTCATTCTGCCTTCCTTGTAAATAAATAACTATTAAGTCCCATATTTCATATTTGAAAAAAGAAGTTGTAGTGTAACTATAAATTAATATAGTTTTAAACTTTCGTGTTTTGTGTCTATTTAACCATTCTAAAGAAAAATTATTAGCAAGGATATTATATAGTTTAGAACGGTCTTTTCATCTGAGTGGTTAACAAGTAGGTCAAAATAATCAAGTAATTGATACTAACTATAGTTGTAATTAAATTGTATAATATCCCATAAACTTTATGATATTAAACGATATTATAATTGCATGGTAAGGCGATCAATCACCAACCATTCCAAATAATTAATCTATATTTTCATCAGTACATTTTCGGAGATGAGTCAGCCTCAATACTATAGTAACTCGTATACTACTCGTATCAGCGAGCCAGATTTTTGAAAAATGTGGTGCAATCCCTAGATGAACTATAGGGTTTGGGCGAAGAAATATATTTCATGTAATTTTACTTCCTGGTTGTTTAGTAGGCCACCTTTAAATACATAATACAACACATTTATCAAAAGTGTTTATTATGCAAAATTCGTGCTCACATTATTATTTAATGTAGCCTGTTTCCCGAACCGATAAGTATATTATTTGCATTATCAAGGACTATATTTATTTCAGGATATTTGAAAATTTTCTCCAAAATATTATAATTCGTTGGGTAATAAATATATTGTGTTCAATTTCTCGACTGATGTATTCAATGTTGAGGTAGGTATGTAAAGAATTTATAATTTTTCATTTAATAGGTACATGGGTGGATAGATATATTTTCCGTTCTATAAATGTAAAGAAAACTCTATTTTAAGAGTGATGTTAACAAAAGAAAATATAATTTCTTCATCTTATAAATAGATAAATAGCAGTAAATTGAATTTTATTTTATAACCAGCATTTTCGTTAGACAACCTTGTTATTTATCTGCTAACTTTAATAAAACATGAGAAACACGTTCAAGTGGAAATCTATCAAATTTTATCTTCGCTTAGTTTAAGTTTAATATAAACTATTTATATTTCTAAAATAAATTTCGATAAAAAGTTCTTCTTTAAAAAGTATAATAAACGGTATACGTTTTCTTGTTTAGTATCACATAACTAAGAAGGAAATTGATCTCTAAATTTTCTTTCTGTGAGCTGTTGTGATAATGTTAGGTATGCGATAAAAAAGTTATAAAATTATTAACAAAAATGACGTATCGCCGTGTTGGGTTGTTTAACTATTGAAACCAGTGGCGTTCAGTCTAATGTGCAAATTGCTGACTCTAATTATTTAATTTCTATGATTCTATGATTTTCTGTAAAAGCTTTAGAAAATTTCAAAAGTTCGTCGAAAGCTTTTAATTCAAATATTATTTTAGTCAGTATGGATTCTAATTTTTCTCTCGAAAATTAAATTTAAATGAAATCCAGAATTTTCATTTAAAAGATCCGTGATGAAATCTGTGATATTTCGATTTCAAAGTTATTTGTTTTAAACCTGGTATCTATCATTAAAAATGTTACGTCAATTTTGAAAATTTCTGAAAAGAGCTTTAAGAAAGTTACAAAAGCTCGCCGAAAGCTTTTAATCTAAATAATATTTTAGTCAGTATGGAATTTAATTTACTTCCAATAATTACATTTAAAAGGATTCCGAAATTTTCGTTTAAAAGCTTTTTGATGAAATCACAAGCGCTAAGAAAGCTTTATATTTCGCTTTTAAAGTTTTGTGATTGAAATCTATTTTCCATGCAAATAATTTAACGTCATTAAAATTTAAAAAATCTGAGAGGAGCTTGAAGAAACTTCCATAAAGCTTATCGAAAGGTTTTAATTAAAATACTGTTTTAGTCATTATCAAATTTATTTTATCACCTCATAAATAAATTTCAATGTAATCGGAAACTTTCGTTGAAAAGCTCTGGGGTAAAATCTCTTTGAAAGCTCTATATGTCAAATTTAAATAAATACGTTTTGAAATCGATTTTCTCTCTCAATAACTTGACGTTAACTCAAATTTTCTGATAAAAACTCCAATAAATTAAAAAGGGTTCATCTTCATCGAAAGTTTTAATTAAAACACAATTTTTTTTTTCATTCCCGAACCAATTTTTCATTAAATTAGATAAATTTAAATGAAATGTAAATTTACGATTTCGTACCGACTTTTCGGAATTTTTATAATTTTTCCACGACTTTTCCTCTCAATTCTCCCGAATTTTAGCTGTAAAGCAGCCTAAAAAATCAAAATTCTCGGAAAATTGTTGTAATAGAATAAAGTAATGAACGTCCAGAAATAGTCCGTGAACACAGATTATAGTAATAAAGTGGAGAAGAAGTCGGAAGAAATTCTGAGAAAAATCATGAAAATCTTACAAAATCCTTTCCGATTTCTCAAACCATTGTAAGCTTTAATTTTTGAATTTAATTTTTTACTTTTCAAAATCTATATTCTATCCCGATAACGGTCCTTTTACGAAATTTCAAATTGTCCCAAAATAAAGCTTCAAAAATCACGAAAGCTCTTAGAAAGCTTAACATTAAAATGTCATTTTATATAATTCTATCTTTAGATAGTCTACTTCACGAGCTGCCAATTGCTTATCTTTGACATTTTTCTAAAGAATGTTAGGCAATTTCTGGGATAAAGCCTGTAACATTTTGTTAAGGGGCCATAAAAGTCTGCACACCTGATGGAGATGTTGACCGCACGCCATTGATTGAAACCCATAGATGTTAAAGTACATATTGAAATGTACTACGGAGAAGAAAAATCCAGTTTTTTAGGATTGAAATTAGGAATATTGTTGTTTCTAATTTCAGTAAATTAAATAAAAAGGAATTACACTAAATTTCATAATATGAAGCAAAATAAATAGACTAATTGCATTAACGTGCCTAATTTCATACTAAATTTCTATTTTCTAGTCCTACTCATAAAAAGAATGAATAAAAACCAGAAACTCAAAACTAATTTAATCTGAATTTTCTTCATTTGTACTTTTCTTTTAATTTATTTTATACTTTATTTTCTGGTTGCTTGCTTTTCTTCCAAAATTAATAATAATTTGTTTAAAGCGATAAACTTATTTAGTTGATCTTGATACTTAATTTTTATATAAATTCATACAATTCTACAGTTCTTAAAGTTTATCTAAATCTATACATAAATTTATAGGGAAGAATTTCTTCGTCTATCTACAAACAAGTATAATACCAATTCGAAGAGATTACGCGAAATGTGGAGTTTGTACCTCGATTAATTCTTCTCTCATCATCAATTAATCTTTCTTTTATCATTTCCTAGTATCCTTGAATTCTATTTAGAGTATATTTAATGCACAAAAGTTGTAAAAGAAAATTGATTGTTATTCTCAAGTAAAGTAAAGAAGGAAAACTAAAATAAAATCCGTTAATAGAGCGGCATAGGAATTCGGTAAAAGGACGAAAAGTTGGGTATTAAGAATATATCTTACAACTTCGAAAGAGCTTTGCAAAACTATCGCAATTACGAGAACATAAATTTGAATATCATTATAATACCTTGATAATGTTTACATAACTATTTGAAAGAGGTATTAGAATATCTTCTTACCACATAATGAATTTTAAATTTTGTTCAAAGAATGTTCCCAGGATGTTATTAGATTTCTGGCTTTATACATTATCAATAACAAACCCACATAAAAAAAGAAACCTTGCTTGGATAAACTTTTAAATAGCACTCCATAGTTTTCATATTCTCGATTTAAAATTAAATAAATAAGAATGTGAGGTGGAATATAGTTGATCCTTATTTTATCCTATACGAAGTACAGACCATTCGAGGAAATTTTAAGTAGAAGAACATAGGGAAAATAAAGAATTGTGTGGTTCTTTTAAGAAAATTTCGAAGTGATTGTAGTAGGGAAATATAAAACTTTATTATTGAATGCTTACATGGAGGTAGTCGGTCACAAGGGAAATGTATCCTGGTTATTTCATTTATCACATATGTGACTAATGTGATAATAGATGGGTTAGATGGTATATATTCTGTGGGCAACAAATAAAATGCGTTTTTTAATGAAACATAACACAATTTCTTGATAGAATGAAATAATTTTATTTAGTAATGTATTGTAATAGAACTTCAAGTCCTTATCAGCAAGAAACTGAACCAACTACGTTTTGACATCATCATCATTATTGAAATTCTTACCGTTCAAGAAGTTTTGCAAACTTCGAAATAAATGGTAATCTGATGGTGGAAGATTAGGACTATATTGAAGATGTGGATGTGGATGTGGATTTGTTGATGCCTTATGTTCCCGCGAGGAATAAAAGACAAGATGATGATGATGATGAAGATGTGGCAACACATCCCAACCAAGCTCCAATAATGGAGCTTTGAGGAGTTACCTAAGATGTGTGTGGCCTTGAGTTGTCTTGGTGGAACACAACACATTTTTGATTTGCCTATTCTGGCTCTTTTTTTATTGCATTATTCAATTTGGTTAGTTATTGAATTCGAACCTCTGAATTAATTGATCGTTTGGTTAAGTGGTAAAAGTCGAAAATAGACAATGGCTTTGTCATCCCACCAAACTGATAACATAACCTTCTTTTGATGGATATCAGCGTTAGATGTTGTTTGCGTTGCTCATCTTGCTTGATCCACATTGTAAACAATCTATTTATCATAGGCAGTCATCAATCGTTTCAAATATGGATCATTTTCGTAAATGTGAGATGTTAAATGCGTTGTGTTAAATGAATTTCCTTAAGTTCATGAGGAGCCCATATACTGAGTTTTTCTCGTAGCCAAGTTGTTTCAAATTTTCAATGCATATATGTGATATATCGATTCTCTGAAATTTCACGCAGGGCAGCGTCTTCCATACAACACTTTAGTTCCGGGCCTAGGGCCCCATAAATATTTATTAATCCAAACTTTGGTTTTATCTTTTGGCTTTTTGGGGAAGAATCTGAGAACTTTTTCAAACACCTAATATAATGAGAAGCTTTTACATTTAATTATTTGATTGAAAATTCGAAAAAATCATGTCGCAAACCAAAAGCTTTCTTTGAGATCTGTTAAGCTCTTGTGGAGCTTTTGTAGGAAAATTTCAGGTTTGATTCAAATTTATTTTTCAGACTAAAATAGGTTTGAAAGCACATAAAACTTTAATTAAAATTTAAAGCTTGTAAGGTTATGCGGTTCCCCTCCGATTTGAAACGGCCCACTTCTTCATTTTTAATATTGTATCAAAGAATCTAGCAATTGAAAATGTGATTAATGAGGCCGGAGAAAAGTCTGTAAATGGAAAGAAAAGGTCGACGAAATTTTAAAAAATTCAGAAAGAAGAAAGACCGGAAAGTTGGGTAAACAGTTCGATCGTCGAAAAAAAGTCGGAGGTACTGAGTATTTTGAAATTATTAAAAATTTGCTGATGAAGAATTTGGAAAAATTCAGGATAGTTGAGCTCAAGCTCAAGAAAAATAGGGGGTAAAGTATCAATTATCCCGCTTAAAGTCAATTCGTTTATTTAAGATAAAATCTTCAATTTCTCGGAAATTTTTTTATTTTCATTCGATATTTCTATGCCGGATAACTAGTTACGAAGTAGGGAATTGAACTACTGAATATTGATACTTATTAGGATATTTCGGGACAGATATGTATCTGTAGCGCTTCTGTAATATGAAAGGGTAAATCCACTCTTCTTTATTGACTATATCTTTTAACTAAGAATAAAATGAATATTTATGTATTATGAATATTAATGTCTTGAATTTACAAGTTTATTCTTTCCTTGTAAAACAGATTATTTTATTCCGATTCTAAATTGTCTACAAATGTTTGCTTTCTGTAATAAATTGTCGAAGACAATCCCCAAAGACAATCTAACATACAGTCACAAGTATTCTGATTTATTATCGTTTTCTTAATAGTCGTATGTATAGATAGATAGCCCTTGAAATGATGTATACTATTTACCATACCAAATTTTATAGGAAAAAAAAAATACATATTTTCATTCAATTTGATTCATCATTGCTATCAAATAAATTTAATTGGATAAAATTAATAAATCATTTCCACATTTTTAAAAATATCGCTTCAATTAAATTAATTCATTCATTTCTCTTTGCTAATAAATTTTAATGTACTCTGGGGCAATCAATCTCCGTTGAAATGGTGACCAGAAGCGAAACATCTTCTCTATCTACAATGTACAGTACCGTTTTATTTCGATCCTATTACTTAAATAAATGTACGGGTACAACGTTCAGTTCAACATTATGATAAATAATGTTTGAGTTAGTCATCATCGTTTCAATCAATCAATTTGATTAGAATGTTGAGAACATTATAATGGAATGAAAAGTGATGATATAACCAAATATCGTCACAATATTTTTCAATTTTGTAGCATTAACAACAGTGGGTGGTTCAGTTTTTTTTTTTAAGAATTTATATAATAAATTGAGTAGAATATCTAAATGTTAGATTTATAGTATAATCTTAGCGTAACTAGATGTATATCATTAATATAATTTATTTATCTAAAAAAAATCCATGTAATTATGATTATTCAGTAGCAATCTCTGGAATTCCAGAATTATATCAGCAAATAATCAAATCCCTCCAATCAAATATTCTTTATCTTGCAACAATTGGAATTTCCTTTATTCAAATTGATGTTCGTATGGTGGCTATAAGCCCAAACGTTAGTACAATCTCCAGTTATTTACATCACATTTTCCCATTTAATTTATATTTACCCATCAGTATACATCAACTTATTTCAAATATTTATATGTAAAATTCTTATGTGTAATTGTATATAACTGTTAAATGGAATTTCAAGAGCTTTTTTTGGCTGTGCTTATATCTGTATCGTCTATATCTATATATTTCATTCATTTTTTCCTAATATTCAATAAAATAGTATATAACCAAAAAAATCTGTTTTATTTCAAATAAAATATGCATTCATCCATCCATCATGCACTCAACAATCCAATCAACTAATAATATGAAATCACAAAAAAATAAAAACCACCACCACCACCACATTATTCACATATCTACAGCTGGCACTGTACATCCTATGGTAACGGTAACACCAAGTCCATTAGCCGGATCAATACTTCAGCCGCCACCATCCAATCGACGTTCGGCCGATTCAAGTCCATCACATTCGCATAGTCATAGCCATTCGCAGATGTCCAGAAATTCGTCCAGGAAAAGTAATAATTCTGTCAATTGCAAATTGGATGGTAAACAGAAATGAAAAGAAAATAAAAATTCTTATAATATAATATTAGATGTGTCTGTTTTATTTGTATAATTTTATCAAATGAATATTGAAAATGACACACTACAGTTTTCATTGTTTTTCATTAAGCACAACATTTTTACATTCTGTTGACAGCTTTTTACCATTTATATTAAATTTTTCAACATTATCCTTGTATATATAGTTTTATGTATTTTATAATATTCATATTTTTATTATATTTAAGTTCCTCTCATAACATTCGTATTATCTGACTCATAAAATTATCAAGTCATAAATATACCATTTCCTTCTTAAACTGAATTATTTTTTACGATCTGCGAATCCTTATTGCTAAATGTTTTTCTTTCATCCAATTTTATCACTTCATTAGCTAGCGAATGATATGATAATGCTGTTTTTAGAGATACGAATTATTTGATAGTGATTCAGGTAGTCTAATGAGTAAAACTCTGGGAATACGATAATCAGGTGGAAACAAAATAACAGCGTGCAAGAACAAGCCAGTATTACAATATCTTATAATATAACCGTTTGATGGAGATAGCTGTTGGGGTTATATGTTAAATAGGGAAAATATATAATTATTTGACTATGACTGTAATCAGAGACTTACCGCAGTACCTAAAACAAAATCTCAAACAAAGACGGAAATAGACGCATATTTTCAGTAAATGAACGAAACGAACGAAAATTACCCTAAATTTTAAAATGTTATGTTCTCCTTTTTGTAATCTTTGAATATTTTAATTATTTTTTTCTTTCAATTTATTTGTTTTTCTTTTAGTATAAATTTCCTCTGCATTTGAAAAGGAAAATTACTGCTTCCATAAATACTATTATATGAATACTGAAAAGCCAGTATTTAATTTCCAACCAAACTATTTTGAGTAATTTCAGCAACAAATTAACTTATAAAATTTATCAACTTGAAGTTCCATTTAGTATTTTATGTCGCTTACCTACCGTCAATGGTCGTCGGATTATTAAATAGCTTAAGTTGCGTTACAACTCAGTCAAAGTCACCAAATCTAGCATCAAAATGTTCAATTTGTCAATTAAATCGTCGTTACATAGCTTCTTAGTTTAGTTACTGACCGGCTTCTTACATTTCGACGGCTAATTCATTACATTACATTAATATTGCCTTTATTGAAAATTTTGGTTTTTATACAGATTTATTTATATCTAAGTTTACCTTAAAGCTAATTGTATCAAAACTTTAATAGGAATTTATTCAAAGTAATTTTTCTCCTTTATGGAATATAAGGCTCAACGGGAAAGTTACTAAACTTGTTCGGGCCACCAGAAACAGAAGTCATGTACCGTATGTCCACTTGGACAGCGCTGCTATATGTAGAGAATATATTATATTGGGGCCAAATAATGCTCCCTTGATATTTCGATTGATATTGAAGAGAGTGTTAAAGGGGGACATATCCTTTGAGCGTCCAAAATAAGAGTAAGTTTACGATTTTTTTTTTTAGAAGAACTGTATTACTATAATGAACAATATTTTATGTTTAATGGCCCCTACCTTTAAGTACATTTTGAAATTTTTGTATAAAAAAATAAAATGGCTGGCAGTAATTTTGTCTGATATATGGTAGTACCACATTATCACTGTTGTGCGGTGGACATGACACCGTTACCACGAGACATCGTGGTGCCACCGTAAGATGCATTCTTTGAGAGGAGTTCCTGTAGATCGGCTATAGCAGATTTCACAATTATTATTTTACAAATACAAAAATGGTAAAATACAGTTAAAAGTTACCATAATATGTGTGAAAATTTTAACATTAATAAATTTAACAGTCTTCTCAGGAAAAATTCTTGAAAAATCGCTTTTTTTGGGCCTCCTGACTGTATATAACCCCTTAACAATAACTCAGAATTTGCAAAAATTGACATAGCGCCCTTTCCTTTCGACCTACAGATATATATAAAAATTCCAATTTTTCAATGCTGAAAAGAAGATGCCCCCCCCCCCCCCCCTTCCAATTATTTTTGGATTTTATCTAAATATGTCCAAATGTCGTATCATTCTCTACATTTTACAAGCATTCCGATAGAAGAATGTGAAATAATTCTGCACTATTTCGAGTTAATTCTATTATAATATGTAGGTACAAGTAAAATAAAATGTATTTTACTGTGAAAAACGAATGTTTCAAACCGTCTTCCTGCAGCAATTTCCAATGATATTTATTTAAAAAAAAAATAAAGTTGAATATATGTACTATCTAATAATAAGAGTTATAATATCGATTTTTTCGATAAAAGTTTTCAAATAATAGGAATAGTTATATTATTTTAATTTATTTTAAATTATGATAAATTCAATAATAGATATTAAATAATATACCAAACCAAATTCAAGAGATGCCAACGGGGGAACCAAGAGTTGAATGTAGTTAGAATGCTGGCTCCTTTCTATAAAATTTTAAAATTTAATTTATTTGGGGATGCCTTGAAGCTTAAAACCCTTGTTTTGTAAGAAGTGGTGGTTAGGGGACGTATGGGTGGGTCGTTTGGTCACCATACACATACATATTATTGAAGTAGTCGTCGTGATTTCCTTGCCATTTATACACGGATAAAATTCCATTGGTAAAATTGACTACAATCGTTGGTATTATTAATATGGTAATAATGGTATTATTAAACAATGAGACATAGTTGACTTTTGCAAAAAAAAAAATCGTAGGAAATATACAACTAAATAGTCATTTTAATTGTACATTAACTATTTAAATTGTTCATTAACCACCAAAAGTTGTTTCGTATACTATTTTTAATTGTACACCAACCATTTTAAT
>JANTOP010026493.1:0-12348 GCA_027564815.1 Symmerus nobilis | reverse complement strand
GTTAGCAATAATAAATACGTCTGGTGATTTGAGTTTATGCATTGTGAGTTAGCAAACCATTAATTTAAAGAAAAAAAATCTATAAAAAAAACACTATTATACTATTGCTACTTGGGAAAAACACTTGAGAGCCTCACTACGCTCTTACGCAAGGCGGGCGGTTAGACAGACTTTCCGAAATATAATCAAGACAAGGTCTCCAAACAATTAATAACAGAACCATTTGATATAAAATGACATGGGTAAAGACGTCACTGGCTCTTAGACTATTTGAATTAACTATACATACTTATTACGACATGATCGTACTGTGGATATTCTATGAAAATTAATTTTTTAACTGCATTTAATCTTCGATCTCTACAATAACCATATTTATCAATATCACATTCTTCAAAATGCCTCGAGAAAACCACAGAATGAAAGAACGGTCTTCATCCCAATATCCTGTCTACTGACATCCCTCGGTTATATAAATAATATTAACATACACAATAGGCCGGCATTATTAATAAACCATTTATAAGATTCTTTCAACAAGCTTATTCTGGCCATACATTTCGTGATTTTTCATCGTTCATCGTGTCAAACCATCGTGATTGGTTTTCACGCACGATGAGCCCACAGACCTCAGGAAAAAGTAACAGTCCCCGTGATGAATAAGACACATCTTTTGGCAGTGGCAGCGGCACAGGCAAGGGCAATTTTTATAGGCTTCAATAAATTCAATTAAAAACTCTTTGTCTTGTTTTTGTATACTCATTATATTTTATAATATGAAATTTTAGACAACCCCTAATTTATTAGTACCGTATTTCATTATTTTATCACGATACTGAAACGAGACGATACTGAATTTAAACCGTCATGATGGAAGGAAATCCCCACACACCTCGGTCTTATTACAAATCACGATGAACGTCACGATGAAAATCAAACATCGGCAGATATCCATCGTGACGGGCCATCGTGACAGTTTTAGCCCCACACACCTCGGTTTTGTCACGATGGCTTATCACGATGAACGATGAAAAATCACGAAATGTATGGCCGCTTTAGAGATACATTGTAATGTTATTATCCTTTGTCGAAAATTTAGTTGCACTGCACAAACTACACTTATTTTGTAATTATTATTAATTTATTAATTTATATTATTTATCTTAGTTATTTTATTTTACAAATTTGTATATAATTAATTAATTTGTATGGGTTTTTGAAGGTATAGTCAAAACTGTTTTTGTGCGGTGGGTAGGGACCGCAGAAAAATAAATACATAAAAAAATGTTTACAAAACTTCACGAGTAGCTATAAAAATAGTTTTCACAACACTATTAAAAAGTATTGTTTTTATGATGTGAATAGGGACCGCATAAAAAAAGTATCACATAGAAAATATAACTCAAATCCTGATTATTCTGATTTAGAATATACACATGCGACCATTTTTAACTTTTAACTTTTGCGCTTTGTCCTGTATAACTTGAAAATAGAAACCCACGGAATATATCTTAGGGTCTGTACTGTACGGTTTACTGTACTAATAAATTTTAATCATCTGATTTTCGATACACAAAAACAATATTAAACTGTATCTTACACAAGAAGGTCGTTTTGCGATGGTAAAGGCATGTGATTGTAACATTATGTTCCATTTTCATATACCGCACAGAAAAATGTCGCACAAAAACAATAGAACAAATAAAAAATCGCACAAAAAGAGACCGCACAAAAACAGGTTTTACTGTATACTATATATGCTAGCAAAAAGGTATTGATGTAACCGAGAAATACCACATAAGTCCGGAAACAAGTTGGAGCGGCGATAAATCATAAACAATAAAAGCAATGAAAAGAATGCATGCATTTGTATGCAGGTGTTCATATTGGACCTGTATACAAGAGCGTGGCTTTCTTTTTCGTTTATCATTTATCGCCGTTCCAAATTGTTTTCGCCCTAAGGGCGCGTCCAAGTTGGGGATTCAATAAACGATAAGCGATAAACGATAAGAGAATTGATAAGCGATATTCGATAAACGATAAATGATAAACTGTAAAATTTTATCGTTTATCATTTCGCCGTGTTGGAAGAAGAGAGTGCACAAGTGCAGTTGGTGCCTCTCAGCATTTATGACGTTCTTCTTCCAACACGGCGATTTATCGTTTATCGATAAAATATTATCGTTTATCATTTACCGAATATCGCTTATCAATTCTCTTATCGTTTATCGCTAAGGCAAAATAATAAATTTTATTTCTGCATCAAATGCAGGATTTTATAAATGAATTATGAATCATTTTAAAGGAGAAACTATATAAGAAGATGTAGTAGTCTGTTCATACAAAACCCAAGTAATCTTCATATTTATCACCAAAGCGGAAACAGCTGCACATATTTGTATTTTTAGACACTTACTCACATAGACTACATAATTAAATTGGATCAGACGAAGGGAAAGGCGATTTACATGGAATTCCCTAAGACTGTTAGAAAATGTTCCGATTTTACAAAATTTTCGGTTTCTAACGAAATTTTCGAATCGAATTGCACTTTTTGTTGACAAAGTTATTTGAGTGACTGCAAAGTATTTTTTAGCGTTTTAAATCTATGTATTTTACAATCCATCTTCTAGTCTGTTTGTTAAGTTCAAATATTTTCTTACTACCAACTTTCTAAAGCATCGTCAGTATGAAAATACTAAAGTAAATTGGTGGGATCACTTATATCTATCTGATTCTATTATATATGGAAAAATAAAATTCCCTTTGGAATCTCATTTTTGTTTAGTAAAATCTCCAGACAACACAGGAATTTCAATTTTGATGCCATTTTTATGTACGTCACATTGTGTCCGTAACTCTAAAGAAACCGTAATCTGTACTTTCATTCTGTAAAGATGACTTTATAAAGATCACTATTATCAATTAATAAAATTAAGTTAAACTTAAATATTTATTAAAAAATATATTAAAAATTTTTGTTAATTAGTAAATTTTATTAAGGAATAAAAATATGGATTATATGGAAATCATTCGTTTTCAACATTTCGGATTAATTTCAATTTTCTATAATAATGTTTACTAATGACAAAATATCCAGTGAAATATTTTTAATGGCATAGTTTCTAAGTACTGAATAATGCATGAGATAGAATTAGAAAAATATATTAGAGAGATAGAGACAAACAATTATCTCCCTCCCATATTGAAGAAAAACGTCATGTTGTGACACGCATTATTTTTAACATTTTTCTAATTGGTATTCACCCAATAAAATCTAGTGGGGAAAATATTCAACAAAATTTTTCATATTATTTTCAAAAAATATTTTACTGAATGAAATTAGTATATTTGTAGAAAGATACTAATATTATATGAACACTTTGAGGTAGCGGAACATATAACAATGGCCCATAATCTTAAAAAACGTTTTGAACATTTCCACTTGTCCAACTATTTATTATTTTCGTTCATAATTATTACATGGCGTTTATTTTCTCGAAGCAGAATTAAAAAGCACTAGGAAAATTGATTTGCACTTTCAATTTTGTATAATAGCATCGAAATAATTTATATCCATTCAATTAAAAAATAATAATAACAAAAATATTAATTTCCCACTAAGAAAATAATTTTATTTGACTTCCCACAGACGTCACATAGATTCTATTGTACAAAGTACACATGGTGAAATTTCCTACAAGTCACATATAAATTTATGGGAGTATTTTGCGTATAGCTCTACAAAATAAAGTAGCAGTAAATGTCACTGACATTTGACAGAAATGTGGCAAAATATCGCATATCACTTTGACACAAACTGGCGTTATTTACTATAGGCTATCGCAATACTTCAGTAACCCATAAAAGTGCTGTTGAATAAAATTATTATATTATTATAGAGATTGTTTGCATATACACTGAAACTTATTTTTGTGCGGTCCATTTTATGGTACTTATTGCCCGATTTTTTTCAGTATATGAAAACGAAATCTTTTAATTGGAAAAAAAAATCCAGCAAAATTCGAAACATGATTAAAAAAGTAAACAATTAAAGATATTTCATCATCACATTACATCATCATTACATCTTTCCCTATCTACCGCACGTTTCAGTGTATTTCGATAAAAAACTATATAGTTTTAAATAATTGAAAATTTTATCTACTCAAAAACTATACGGTTACAGTCATCAACAATTCACATTCACTGATAATCATTCTGACATTCTGACATATTATTAAAAAGTTTACAAACACTTTTTAATATTTCCTTAATTATATAGAAGTTTTCCAAGGGAATACATATATGGTATGATGAGGGATTTTTTTAATTTTATAGATATTTATGCCAATTGAAAATTTGTAGCGTAAAAAATTTCCTTTATAGCATACATTGAGTATGAACGAGTAATGAATATGAGTAATTCTTTCAAAACCTGACAGTAATTAAGGAATAAATTCATAAATTTCACATTTTCAATACATTTCGGCCAAAGTAATGTACACTTATCCCTCGACAATCACGAGTTTAGCATTAGCGGATTTGATTATTCACGGCTTTCATTATTCACGTTTATAAAATGACATTTACACATGAATGAAATATATTTCAGATCAATAGTCTTGAAAAATGTATGTAATTAAATCTGTTATGGATGAGATGAGTAATAATATCAGTTCATAAGTTATGGGCTTAGACATAGACAGCCCCCGCAATTTTTGATTACATATCAAGAATAATCTGAAGAAAATGAAAATTAACAGCTAAACAAATATAAATTACAAGAAATGTCCAATCTTTCATGTGATACTAAAATTTTCAAAATCCGACAACCGAGTCCAGAGTTATAGCTTTCAAAGGTCGATTTTAAGAGATAAAAATTTACTCACGGTTTTTTCACGTTCGTGGATGTTTTTGGAACGTAATCCCTAGTCCGTTTTATTTATATTTATAAAATATATAAAGTTTTCTAAATTATCTATTTATTTCGGGGTTTTAGGTTCTATTGAACGGTTAAATTTTAGGTCCGGATATTTCAAATTTAGAAATTTCCTTTATCTTGTCGTAAAAACTATTTTAAAAGACATTTCAAAAAAATTTTTTTCAAAAATATTATTTTTGAGTCAGCCTTGACTGTGCAAAATAAACATACCAGCAGGTTTGTGTTATTAAAATTATTTCTTTTTTCTAGTAAACAATTTGTGTGACTTATATTTGTTCAAGTGCACAACACCTGATGATCAATCACCTGAAATAAACGAAATAACTTAAACTCTGTATGAAAGACTCACATATTCTTATGTTGTTCATTTGAATAAAAATAGTGTATACAAAAATGTGACATTGAAAAATCAAGTGAAGGAAAATCTACGGTCGGTATGAGAAATTAAAAGTGAGGAAAATGTGAATGAATACAGCAATATTAAATTATTTGAGAAGACACACCTCTAAAATGTCGAACAAATGACTGTTGGAAATGGTCCTATTCACGATTGTCCATAATCAACTGTGATGAAGGATTAATTAATTACCGTAATTTCTAACAAATTAATAGAAATGATTTGAGTTTCCGGTTTAAATAATTTTTGAATGAAGTAAAGAGAGAAATTCTAAGTAATTATTTTCTTTTTTTTTTTGATAACCGGTAATCTATAATAAAAATTACTTACTTAATCAGTATACGAAATTACCATATGTATGAAATTACATAAGTCACTGAAATAAAAAAGTAGTTATTTACAGAATTGAAAATTTATTTTTAAATTATTTAATATTATTTTTAAATAATTTTTTGTTATGAAATGGTTGCCAAAATTAATAATTATTATCCTATACGAAGTCAGGGTCTTCATCTATTTCCACCGTAATGTAACTTAAAATTTTCAAATGAAATTATCGGTTTCTCAGTCAATTCCATTGATAAAATAGTTGGAATGTCCCAACATAATATTATTTCAAATTAATTTTGAAATTCAAATCATAGGTTTATTGTACTTCCCTCAAAATTATTGTAGAATTTTGGTAGCCTTTCAACGTTATTTAACCTTTTGATACCAGTGACCCCGAACGACAACCTAAACATTCTATAAATTTCATTGCCGTTCCCACATAGATATTACATCTAACGTGAAGGAAACTTTTAATTAAATTAAATTTTGAAGGCGTAACAAGTGGGGAAAGGAAACGAATTATTATATAAAAAGTTAGGTATAGTCGTTCGTACGTATAGGTGATGTGAAAAGTACATATGATTTATTTTTAGAAAATATCGAAAGAGAGAAAAAAATGGCTTAATAAACACAAGTCGGGCATGTGAAGGTCAAAACTAAATATTACAAAAATTTACATTCAATGACATGGACGTTGGGCAAATTTTATTAGAGCAAATCACCTTAAAAATTAGTTCATATGAAAATTAATTAACTGAGAAAGTCATTAAAATTTTATTGATTTTTTAACGATTCTCTTTCTAGCCATACCGCACAACACCATTAATTTTGCCAGGAGCTAAAGTTAAGAAGGAGGTCGTACCAACAGAATCATACTTAAGACATCATCCTAATCCGTCTATGCGAGGAGGCCCAAGTCATCATGTTGACGATGTTCTAATGAAACAAAGGGTTAAGACATTTCGTCTATACTTACAATAAATTCATAAATCTGATTTCATTATTATGTTTTTGATTTTAGGTTGCTGACTCAGTATTACATCGAGTAATTGGAGAGGACTCGAAAAGCGGAAAGGTAGGAACAAGTATTAAGCTATATTTACACAATAAACCATTTAATGATAAATCCTGTTAACTAAAGGTTCAACATAAGCAATTCAACTCACCGATTGGCCTGTATTCGGATAATAATATAGAGAATACAATCCGACAAACGGTGCCTTCATCTTCACCGTAAGTTGGCGGAGTACTTAACCCATGCTAAGCCTTTCTTAATTTAATCACTGCTCACAGATTTTTGTATTAACTATATACAACAACCTGACTGTATCCAATTTTACAGAACTTAAATGCTTTTTTGATTTAATTATGAGTCCTCGCCTCTTGGAACTACAAAATTCCTAATGTTTAGGGAATTATAAAACCGTAATTAATCATCAGTTATGATATCGGATTAAGTCATATTTTTAGTCACCACTAATGTATGTACTCGTAATTTTATGAATTCATATTTCAATATATTAGAATATATGAGCATTGAATGCGAGAATTTTGCTAAGTTCTGGGAATATTTATTATGATTCATGTACGTACAGGCCTCTATAAGTATACTTTGTCTAATACATATATATGCCAAATATGTCTGGTGAATTTAGTAATAAAAATTCCTAGTATAATAAATATTGGATTTATGAAGCATTTGAAGACTATAAAATTGGAATACACAGTTTCATTTAAATTACTTATAACTAAAACAATTATACCATAGCGAATATGAAAATGTACACAGTTTGAAGAAAAATCTATAATATGGAATTTATATGCAATATACAATTTATTTACTTATTAATTTACGTTAATGTACACCTAATTTGCCTCTAACCATGATCCCCTTTTGGGAACTCGAAATTATTGGTAGATCACTGAAATCTAAATAAATAACAATAAATAAGGGTTCTTCGTTAAATCGTAATAAACCTGACTTTAGAAGGCTAACCATCATCTAGATCTACTCGTCTATTTCAAATGTCATACGATTCTCGTAAAACTCCTACACTGGTGAAACTAACCCGGAGCGAAAACTCCTTTATTAGACTTCCCAATTTCAGAACAATACAAATAGTTTTTCAACAAAGTATTCTCGCAAATATATCAAAATTAGTAAATTTGAATTACCGAATCGTATGTTACATATTCGGATAATAAAATTTTTAATGTATTTGTTAATAGGAATGGGAAACTAACTAATATCCCTATTAGTTCCTTTAAAGTTAACTTTCAAAGTATTACTAGTTATTTAAATTAGACGGCAAGACTTTCAAAAGTGGTCCCCGAATGACAATTTTTTTTTACTTAATTCAACAAATTCTTAAGTTTAGCAAATTAATATTTTTTTAATAATGGAAAGTCTAACTTCTACATTACAATAAATAGCTTTTTCTACCAAATTAAATCTCCCACAAAACACCAATTATATTTATTTAGTTCGCGAGAAATGTATTACCTAACAATTTTCAGAAAATAATTGCGCTTTCTTACTTCCCAGAAATAATATTATATGCAAAAAAAAGTTGACTATTAAATTACATTTCTATAAAAACCGAAAAATCCCCCAAATAAATTTTCTTCAAAATTTCTCAAAATTAAAATATTCCAAAAGATTATAAACACGTTAAATTCAAATCAAGAACTCACGTAATTATTCCCTAATTTATAAATAAAGAATCATTAAACTAATATAAAAATGTAGTCTTCACGAAAAATCTTCGTAATAAGTAGTCAAATTTATTTCTACAAATAAAAGTAAATACACTTATCCCTCGTTTTACACGATAGATAGGTTCCTCAGAAAACCGTTTAAATCGAAAATGAAAATTTTTGTATGTAAAACCGTGTAAATCGAAAACAACTATTAATGTGCTTTTTTAGTCATTTATTGAACATAAAATAAGAGTAGGTACATAACACATAAATCATAAAAATGGTAGTTTAATCATATAAACAATAATTCCTTTACAAAATGAAAAATATAACATAAAAAAATCTATTTCATAAATCCAAAAATAATTATAAAAGATTTGACAACCTGACTTAAATAAGGCTTGCATCGCCATCATTATCACTTTCAATGAAGTCAAAATGTGTCTTTTTGACCCATTTTTGTGTGGACAATTTTGATTTTAAAAACCGCGTAAAACGAGGGATAAGTGTACAGTGTACATTGCTAATTAATAGTTTTGCTAAATTCTTTATCGTAAACTTATTTGGAAATATGTAGTAGAATAAAAATCCAAAATTTTAAATTTGATTTTCTCTAAATCTGTGTTTTTTTACATATATACAACTTTGTAATATGGTAATATTAAGTCAGTTGATGAGTATTGAGTATCAAAGTTATATGTGGTACATACAACTTTGTTGCTGAACTATAGTCGCCCTTTTAACATACAACTATGATACACTGTTGTTCAAGGAGGCCAAGGACATGCTGCCAATTATTGGCAAAGTAGTGGACTACTAAATGGACATATACAACTCTGCACCATCACTAACTCAATATCGACAAAAATGTAACATACAACAGTGTAATACCAAGCCATCGATATGCCAATGTGATAAGAAAAGCGCGTCATTTTTCTGTAAAGGTACGATATCTACCGATGTTTAAAGGAATGTCTAAAGAAGGGCTTATTGCCATTCATTAGGAATCACACTCAATCGACAATATTTTGGCCTGATTTAGCAACTGCACATTATTTCCAAAGGACAATAGAATGGTATATTAAAAATTGTGTCAGTTATGTGCAAAAACATATGAACCCACCAAATTGTCCACAACTTCGTCCCAATGAAATCTATTCGGCAAATATTAACACACAATTGTGAAGGGAATGTCAACCAGCAAAAACACTTAAAGAATTCAAGAAGTCATGGACAAAATCTACTAAATTCGTTTCAACCGCCGTTGTGCAAAATCTAACGAGACGAATTAAATCAAAAGTTAGGTTATTTAGCCGCACTAAATTGAATCAAAACTTGTAAATTATTTTTACATCAATGTAAATGTATATTTTGAATTAAAATTATTTTCATTGTAATTTCACTACAACTACATGAAGAAATTGTATTATTTCTTTGGTGCAATTCTTTTCGTTCCACATATTAATATAAAATTTATTACGTATATGCCTATGTAATTTACATTCTCATCAGGAATCATTCGATTGGGGTTATCGCAATATAGGAGATAAGAAAATGTTTGCACTTTTCAAGACGGTGGTGGAAGATCCGAGAAAAATGGAGCGATTAAGGGAGAGGAAATTTATGGATGCCCGGCAGCGACCACATTATTCAATGTATCCGGAAATAAATGAAGATATGACTTCTATGCCTGACGGTTCAACTAGCTATCCAGAAGCTGATTTGGACAGCTTACATAGCTATCAATACGATCCATTGAGCCATGCGAATAAATATCCCCTAGAATTGGATGTGGATTTAAGTTTTTAATCTTTCATGAGTTTAAAAAAAATATTTATTTTATATAACATAGTTTCTGTTTAAACGACAGACTGTAACAAAATATACTATTTTTTTAGATATAAAATTTTTTCTATGTTTACTTCACACTAAATTTGGAAAATATTTCTTATCGTTTTCCCAAATTGTTTCCAAAATATCGTCAACAGTCGTTTCGGGAAATCGATCGACCCATGATTTTATATAACCCTGGAAGTCGGAAGAATACGTTTTTAAGGCAACCCTTTCATCTGAAATATACAAATTATTAAATAAAGTAGATTAAATAATATATTGTAGGATTTGCAATGCCTTGAACGTCCGTATTCGCTTGCACGAAAATCATTCGTGGTTTTTTATGCTTTAAAATAATATCTCTCCAAGATTCCCACGGATGCGGCCCATCATTGCTCACCTTTGAATAAAAGTTGTACATTTCAGTAGCCTTATCAATGTTTCCTGTCGATTTATACACTTGTAACTTCAATAGAAATTTTCTCATCGCCTCTTTCCCGATCGTTTGAATTTTTGTACGATCAAATTGCAATAATAAATTCTGCCCTGGTTCTGTTTCTTTAATTTGTACCAATCCATCGCCAGCCTCCACTAGCACACGCATAATAACGAATCGAGCCTGATAATGAGCTTGTAACCACTGTTTATTAGTTGGGTTATAAAGTTCCATAGCAAGGCCAACTCCACCCCATATTAATAATAACCAATTAACATAAATTATATCTTCAATTATTTGATCGTCGGTATGCCCGAATATACGGATGATCTCTTTTTCCAAACACAAATACAAACCAACCGATTCGGCACGACACTCCTCGTACGATGAACTAATTATACCGAATTTCGAATCGTAGTTTTCACCAGGTTCATACCAATTTCGAATTGGTTCACTTGTCAATGGATCGCAAATATTTCGATCAAAATTAAATGTACCGTCATCAGCAATACGAAATAATTTTCCGCTACCGTGGCCTAATAGTTCGTGTAAACCAACTTGTACCTTTATTGCGAAATATTATAATGCAATTATTAAAATATAAGTATTGCTATAGAAAATCTTCATTACTTCGAAAGCCAAAGCTTTATATTTTTTCATTAATGCTTGATCTTCTTCAGATAGAAATGGTATTGAATCTGTTTTATTGGTGTTCGCTAACACATTGCCAAGTGATACATTTTTAAACCCTTCATCTTGTCGAATTTCATCGTCTGAAAGTAGATTGAAAGGTGAAAAACATACAAACATATTCCGAGAATCCAAAAGACACAATGATACAATAACACAATGAAACATAGACGATTAACTTTGATATATATATTCGAATTTTTACATAGCAAATTGTCATTTGAGATTTTAATTTCATTTCAATTAATTTATCATTTCATAATAATTGTAAAATTGTACTCCAATGGCAATTATATATAGTAATACAATAATTCATTTTTAATATACATATAGATATGTATATACATAATTAAAATTCAGATTATCATTTTTTAATTTATATAAATATTAACAAAATCTGTGATTCTCATTAAAAAAGAAGACGCAAATTCTCATTAAAAATTAATTAATATTCATATGTAGGTACATATTTTATGCACGGATAATCCGCACCCGGGTAATCTAGAGTACACTGTATTTTTATATGGGTAAAACAATTTAACAAATCGAAACCTAAAATAAATAAATAATTTCAGTATAACAATGTACGTCCAAAATTCCAAATATGTATATGATTTACGAATTCTTCTTTATGTGTGTATCAACTTGACTTAAAGTCTTCATATGAAAAATGATGATAGTGTAGAAGTGTAGTTTATCATGGTTATGGTCATTGGTAGTATCTATCACAGCCTGCAACTGCTGATAATTAATTTTTTATTTTTATATAAATTTTTATTATTATTTTTTATATTCCATTGCATAATAGCATTTCTTTAAAAGCTTTAACATAACAATATACACATTTATATGTGGATGGGACAAAATCCATATATTATCATGATCCGTGCCCGGATTTTGTGCACATCTTTTCAACGTAATTTGTCGTTATATTCAATGCATTTACTCAACCAAATTTTATTCACCTCACTTGTTTTCAACTGGTTTAGAGCTATTGACAAATATAATTTTTCGTTG